>VKHL01000080.1:950-85929 GCA_015146655.1 Ochromonas danica | reverse complement strand
CTCGGCCTCCAGTCTCTCCGCCTCGGCTTTCTCGGCAGCCAACCTCTCGGCCTCCAGTCTCTCCGCCTCGGCTTTCTCGGCAGCCAACCGCTCGGCCTCCAGTCTCTCCGCCTCGGCTTTCTCGGCAGCCAACCTCTCGGCCTCCAGTCTCTCCGCCTCGGCTTTCTCGGCAGCCAACCTCTCGGCCTCCAGTCTCTCCGCCTCGGCTTTCTCGGCAGCCAACCGCTCGGCCTCCAGTCTCTCCGCCTCGGCTTTCTCGGCAGCCAACCTCTCGGCCTCCAGTCTCTCCGCCTCGGCTTTCTCGGCAGCCAACCTCTCGGCCTCCAGTCTCTCCGCCTCGGCTTTCTCGGCAGCCAACCGCTCGGCCTCCAGTCTCTCCGCCTCGGCTTTCTCGGCAGCCAACCGCTCGGCCTCCAGTCTATCCGCCTCTGCCTTTTGTTGTTGTTTAATTTTTTGTTCCATTTCTTTTAATTTCAATCTTTCTGCTGCTTGGTAATGTTGAGCTAGTAATCTGTCTTCTGCTTTCTTTTGTTGAACGGTCTTCTTGTGTTTGCTTTGTTGATTGGCTGATGAACTGGCAGGACTCATTTCCATAGCAATCTAGTGTGTTTGTTTTTATCAAATTAGGTCAGAAGGTTCCATGAACGCAAACGTTAGTCATACCTCAGCATCGGCTTTCGCAAAAGATTGGCTGCGCACGTTGCGATGGTCTCTTTCTTTAGGGATCGTCACCACACAACCGATTGTGCCCACATATTTCCTTTCAGTAACGACTCGAAACTTCTTGGCCACACGGAGATGGAACTTGCTTGTCAGTTCATTGATGATCACTAAAGCAACCTGTATTTACAAAACCAACACCAACACCAAATTTAACGAGGAAGACAAAGACATGTAACACACTCATTATAATAGCCATACCTCTTCAAGTTGATCCATATTATCTTCGTAATCTGCATCTATTAGATCGGGACGAAGTAATGCGTGATAGATCTCCGCTTCTTCCTCCTTGCCATGCAGAGCTTCATTTGTTGTATACACCTCATCACAAACCACAAACTCTTGCTCTACAGACAAAGCCAACATTGCATCATGCATGCATACGTTCACATATACAAGACTTGATTTCGGAGCGTGAAGAGTCTTTCCACCCGATTCATCATAGTTGAGCTTGCGATAGAACTCCACCACAAACAGTGGGGTGGGAATCAAGCGCTCTGTTTGAGGTGGAGATGATGATGGTTCACTGGATTTGGAAGAACCACCTTGCTTATGAGGCGTTAGTTCCACCTCAGAAGGTCGTCTTTCCAGAAGTAGTTCACTTGCTTTTAAGTGCAAGACTTGTTCATTCCCATCACCTTCGTTATCCGACATCGATCCACTGCGACTATGTCCCTCCATGTGATAGTTGGCATGCACAGGGTGCTGACCCCAATAACACAATACACAGACACGCACAAAGCCAAGTTTCTCCAGCTCCACTACCTCCACTTCATCAGGACTACAAGGGTTGCAAACCAAATTTCCACAGCATCTGCAATGATGAGGCCATCGAAAAAGTCCAAAAGGCTCACCACACACCATACATCCAAGTGCATCCTCATCAATCACCCACCCAACACCTGACTCCTGAGTGATGGGATCACATACATACACTCTTCTGACAGTTCTCAAGATACCACGAAATTTCACTTTCTCCTTGCGCACCATGACTTGTACCTCCCCAGTCACTGATTCCCGACATCCCATGCGAGAGGATTCGTTTTGGGGAGGGTTTTTAATCTGCTCTTTGAGTGTAGAGATCATAGGGTCTTCTTAGTTTATGGTGGTTCGTCAAGGAAGGATCATGAAGAGGAACAAGAAGAATAGAGGAAGAAGTGGCAAAAGGAGCTGACAATGTCTGGTATCGACAAAGAATCTTCTCGTCTTGTCTTCTGTCTTTCGTTCAGCCGAACCTCTTCGTGGTTTGGATCCACAACTGCCCCGTGACAACCTCTTTAAGTTAATGCGCATACGCATTCTTTACTGGGTGGAAATGCGTGGAAACTGTGATTCCACTTTGGATTCCACACTTTTCCTGACAGTAAATTCAGCGTCTATTTGGTTTGATCAACTCTGTGAGCAAACGTAGCGACAAATATCGACAAATATGAATAGGAGACAAACCTAACAGTCAACAGCTGCAATCAATTATTTAATATAATGTAGAACATAAAATCAATTTACTATATAAATAAACTGTAAATAAAAGCCATGGTCCCATTGATAAACACAAAATTGCAAAACGCTCGCACAGGATAGGATGATTAGCATGGAGTATTTTCGATTTGGCACTGGTACGACTACATCAACCAGACTTGCAGCGATTTATTTCCTCGTTGCATTTATTCACTCCACCAGGATTGGCCGCGCATGGAATGATAACCTCTTTCTTTGGGGATCGTCACCACACAACCGATTGTGCCCACATATTTCCTTTCAGTAATGACTCGAAACTTCTTGGCCACACGGAGATGGAACTTGCTTGTCAGTTCATTGATGATCACTAAAGCAACCTGTATTTACAAAACCAACACCAACACCAAATTTAACGAGGATAACAAAAACATGTAAAGATGGCTATACCTCTTCGAGCCGATGAATATTATCGTAATCTGCATCTATTAGATCGGGACGAAGTAATGCGTGATAGATCTCTGCTTCTTCCTCCTTGCCATGCAGAGCTTCAGTGTACACCTCATCACAAACCACAAACTCTTGTTCTTCAGATAAAGTCATCATTGAATCATGCATGCATAAATTCACATACACGAGTCTTGATTTCGGAGCGTGAAGAGTCTTTCCACCCGATTCATCATAGTTGAGCTTGCGATAGAACTCCACCACAAACAGTGGAGTGGGAATCAAACGCTCTGTTTGAGGTGGAGATGATGATGGCTCACTGGATTTGAAAGAACCACCTTGTTTAAAAGGCGTTAGTTCCACCTCAGAATGTCGTCTTTCCAGGAGTAGCTCATTGGTAGATGTTCGGGTATAAGATTTGGAACGAGATGTCATCCTGGAAAGAGGAGGGGAGAGAAGAGGAAGCGAAGCCGAACCAATACTTGCCTTCATGTGTAAGAAATCTTCATTCCCATCACCTTCATCCTTAGAGATAGATCCGCTACGTCCCTCCATGTGATAGTTGGCATGCACAGGGTGCTGACCCCAATAACACAATACACAGACACGCACAAAGCCAAGTTTCTCCAGCTCCACTACCTCCACTTCATCAGGACTACAAGGGTTGCAAACCAAATTTCCACAGCATCTGCAATGATGAGGCCATCGAAAAAGTCCAAAAGGCTCACCACACACCATACATCCAAGTGCATCCTCATCAATCACCCACCCAACACCTGACTCCTGAGTGATGGGATCACATACATACACTCTTCTGACAGTTCTCAAGATACCACGAAATTTCACTTTCTCCTTGCGCACCATGACTTGTACCTCCCCAGTCACTGATTCCCGACATCCCATGCGAGAGGATTCGTTTTGGGGAGGGTTTTTAATCTGCTCTTTGAGTGTAGAGATCATAGGGTCTTCTTAGTTTATGGTGGTTCGTCAAGGAAGGATCATGAAGAGGAACAAGAAGAATAGAGGAAGAAGTGGCAAAAGGAGCTGACAATGTCTGGTCTCTCTGTGATCGATCTCTTATCCTCTGTTGCTCATTGGAGATTCGTGCGTGGAAAGCTGGAAAATTCCATGGAATCCCCTTGCTCCCCATGCAAAACAAAGTGTAATGTCGATAACTATGGATACAATTGATGTAATTGTAACTTTTGCAAATGATGCCGGAATGGCTGGAATGGGATTTGTGTGCCCAGTAGCAATACAATACAACCTACCAACCAAGTACAAGTCAAAAGTTACAATCAATTATATTAACATATTTTAGACAAAAAATACAATAGGATGGGCCTCGTTGATCAAAACTAATTTGTTTCATGCCATTTATTCTAGTAATACATGATATCTTGTCTATGGTATTTGATAAGATCAACGCTGCAAAAAACACGCACAGGATTGGATAACTACGATCTTATTTTGAATAGAATCTTTTCTATTAGGCACTGGTACGACTTCATTAAGCAGAAGTCTATATTTTGTTGTTCATCGTTGCATTTATTCGCTCCACCCAAATATCAACATTGTGCGATTCTTGATCTTCGAACTTGTAGACTCTTCCTGTGGTAGTCACAGAAAAGGTAGTGCTACTTACTTTAGCTGCTTTGGGAGGATTCATCTTCGACCAGGCAATACTGCCTTTCATCTTATTCTTTACCGTATCAACATAGATTAACGAGGGAGCATCAGTTAGTATGAGCTGACGAGTTAGCTTTAAGCCGATCTTATTCTTCTTGATTATCGTTGAGGTGAACACCACATTTGATCCAACAGGCAAATAAGCCTTCCATGCAACATTCCACTCCAGATTAATGGGATATTTGATAGTTTGAGGAGTTTTGGTTCTTAGAATCTCCGGTTCTTTCGACTCGTCTTCAAGACCGGAACCTTCTCCCTCACCACATTCAAGAACAAAGTTATCTCCCTCATCCACGGACTTCGAAGATCCACATTGGTGGTGGCAATTTTCGTCACGAAAACTATCTGATTCGCTACCAAAGTTCACCAAATGGATGCGATGGCCATACATTCCCATAGCCGTTGAGAATGGAGTTAGACATGCTGGAAGTTGCACTGGCATTTCTTCAGCTACGCCTTTATAGTTGATCATGGAGATAATTCGAGGCTCATTGGCCACCTTCAAGCGAAACTTGAAGATGACTTCATGCACAATTAAGGACGCAACCTGACACAGCATAGCAAGAAAGATCAGGCTCAACACAGTTAGACACAACAACCAGATCTATTACCTCTTCAAACTGCTCAATGATATCAGCAGCGAAGTAAACTCCCACAACATCAGGACGAAGCAAGATATGATAGACCTCCGCTTCTTCCTCCTTGCCATTAACTGTCTCGTTCATCGCGTAGACCTCATCACAAACCACGAACTCTTGTTCTTCAGGCAAGGTCAGCATCGCATCGTGCATACAGAAGTTCACATAAACAATTCTGGTCTTTGGAGCATTATCAGTATTTACACCAGACTCCTCATAGTTGAGCTTGCGATAGAACTCCACCACAAACAACGGCGAAGGGATCAAATGCTCCGTTTCAGGAGGCGATAGTGTCGGATTTGGTGGAACAAAACTATCTTTCTTAGACATTAATTCCACATCTTTAAACTTGCTTGTCTTGATACTAAAGTCATCTTCTGCTTCAATGTCAGCCATCGAACCATGACGGCTATCTTCACTATTCCAGTTGTGACTGGCATGCACAGGGTGCTGACCCCAATAACACAAAACACAGACACGCACAGGACCAAGTTTCTGCAGCTCCACAACCTCTACCTTGTCAGGACTACAGGCGTTGCAAACTAAGTTCCCACAGCATCTGCAATGATGGGACCATCGCATGTAACCGAATGGCTTGCCACACACCATACAGCTCCGTGCATCTTTGTCAATCACCCACCCTATACCAGCTTCCATTGTGACAGGATCGCATACATACAGACGCCGCACCATTCTAGGGCATCCATAGATTTTCACTCGCTCTTTTCTCACGATAATTTCTACTTCTCCAGTGAAAGACTCCCGAGACTTCCGGCGAGCGGATGGCTGGTCAGGAGGATTCTTTATGGCTTCCTTCAATGTAGAGATCATCGTTTGCTCTGCTATCGCTTGTGATGAAGAGGCGTTGGACTAACCCACACACATGGCGGTCTAAAGAGCTCCTCCTCTCAGCAACCCCAACCGACTTCACTTGCTCTGTGTTGCAGCAGTGGGAGAGAGAACGGTGTTGTGTCTGCGTGGACAAAGATTTGCCCCTACCGTTCAAGACCAGAATTTGGAGATCTGAAGATCAAGCCCCCACCCAAATTTAGAGTCTACAGTGTAGACTGCAGTCAACAATCACACCTGGACTATGACAATGCCAACGAATGAAATCTCAAAATATATCATTTTAACAATAGTCTATCTGAACAAAACAAAACAAATGCTCGGGGCTCAATTTCCAATATACGAAAGCTCTCAGAAGTCATCCATTCCTCCAGCAGGAGTGATCGCAACAAAACTACGGCGTTGAGTAACTTTCATCATTGCATTTATTCGCTCCACCCAAATATCAATATTGCGAGGTTCTTGATCTTCAAACTTGTAGACTCTTCCTGTGGTAGTCACAGTAAAGGTGGTATTGTTCACTTTGGCAGCCTTGGGAGGATTCGTCTTAGTCCAGGCAATGCTGCCCTTCAGCATGTTCTTGGCAGTATCAATATAAAGCAAGCTGGGAACATCAGTTAGAATAAGTTGACGAGTTTGCTTCATGCCAAACTTATTGCTCTTCACGGTAGTTGAGGTGAACACCACATTAAAACCGGCTGGTAAATAAGCTCTCCACCCAGCATTCCATTCTGGATTGATAGGATACTCAGTGCGAGGTCTACCAATGGTCGAGGTAGAGCTCTCTTGTGAAAAAGATCTCTTTCGCACTACGGCAATGGCATTGTTAGTCCTAGCAGCCTCCCCATCAATACTACTTGTTAAACTTCTCGAAGGTGAGTTCGAATTTCGAAGCGCTCGCTCCGACGGGAAGTTAAACGAGGGAATGACAAGATGAGAAATGACTGAACCTTTATAGTTCTTCAAGATCTTCGGCATTTTGTACTCTCCGTCTACTTCTTCATTCAACTTGCGAGACACTGCCTTGATCACCTTCGCATACAACTAACAAACATGGCAAACATGGCAAACACAAACACACAGCTCAGTTTCAACCTGCACCCACTTGACTAATCCCAGCTTATCTAATCCTTCTTACCTTGTCGCACAATACTTCATCTTTAGAGCATGCCACGAAGACGGAGGGATGGACCGTCACATCCAACACCAAACTCGACCCTCCTTCTTTGTCTGCTGTGTCTCGCTTCTCACCGATGTGCATCACATGCTTTGCCTTGTTCAAGCTGTATACCACGAAGTTCTGCTTCAAATAGGCCTGGAAAGATTCCTCTCGCCATCGCCCACTCTCTTCCTCTTCGCCTGCAGGTATCTGTGCATGATATAGCACGTTCACAAAGACCTTCTTGCCATCAGCTTTCTTCGTCTTCAACACTGACCAAGGAGTGGCTTCCACATCAATGGCAGGAAAGGCGACCTTTTCTCCATCCCCAGACTGAAAAGGAGCATCTTGCTTTTCTACGGTGTCAACACGCACAGCATCAACCTTTTCAACTGCGAGTCTGTCTGCTTCAGCCTTCTCTGCAGCAACTTTATCTGCTTCAGCTTTCTCGGCGGCAAGTCTGTCTGCCTCGACTTTTTCAGCAGCAAGCCTGTCTGCCTCAAGCTTCTCAGCAGCAAGCCTGTCTGCTTCGACTTTTGCAGCAGCCACTCTATCTGCTTCAGCTTTCACAGCAGCCGCTTCATCTGCTTTCACCTTTTCAGCAGCAAGCCTGTCTGCCTCAGCCTTCGCAGCAACAAGCCTATCTCTTTCAGCCTTCTCAGCGGCAAGCCTATCTGACTTAACCTTTTCAACAGCAAGCCTGTCTGCCTCAGCCTTCGTAGCAACAAGCCTATCTCTTTCAGCCTTCTCAGCGGCAAGCCTGTCTGCTTCAGCCTTTGCAGCAGCTACTCTATCTGCTTCAGCCTTCTCAGCGGCAAGTCTGTCTGCCTCGGCTTTGGCAGCAGCTACTCTATCTGCTTCAGCCTTCTCAGCGGCAAGCCTGTCTGCCTCCGCTTTTGCAGCAGCCACTCTATCTGCTTCAGCCTTCTCAGCGGCAAGTCTGTCTGCCTCGGCTTTGGCAGCAGCTACTCTATCTGCTTCAGCCTTCTCAGCGGCAAGTCTGTCTGCCTCGGCTTCGGCAGCAGCCACTCTATCTGCTTCAGCCTTTTCAGAGGCAAATTTGTCTGCTTCGGCTTTTGCAGCAGCCACTCTATCTGCTTCAGCCTTCTCAGCAGCAAGTCTGTCTGCTTCAGTTTTATTCGCGGCAGATTCTCCGACAGAAGGTCTCATATCAGTCTTGCGAATTTCAAGAATTTTCATCGAGGTATTTTCGTGCTCAATTGAGTCACAGGAAAGAGAGCTTTCAGTATTGGACATAAGTCTAGACTGCCTGCGAGCTGAGTTTCGAGCTAGTAAACCAGCAATACTACCGCGTTCATCATCACTGACAGTTGAACTTGCCTATGAAACAAAGCACACCAATTACAACAAAGTTAACAGACCGTTTGGCCAATATCGGAAAGCCTACCATTGAGAAATTGCCATGCAAACCTCTCATAAACGTGACTGGAGTCAAGCAAACAGGAAGTTGTACAGTCATCTCTTCAGCATTTCCAACGTACTTCAAAGCGGAGAGTATCTCAGGCTTATGAATTAGCACCAAATGAAACTTAACAAGGATTTCATTTACAATGATAGAAGCGACCTATAACAAAAGAACAATAAGGCCTGAAACAGGAGCAAAAGAGCAAGATTTATCATACCTCTTCAAACTGATCAATACTATCTGCAGCGAAGTAAGCTTCAATAAGATCAGGACGAAGTAAGGCATGGTAAACATCAGCCTCTCCTTTCTCCTTGCCATTTACCACTTGATTCGTGGTATAGACTTCATCACAAACAACAAACTCTTGCTCTTCCGACAAGGACATCATGACATCATGCATACAGATATTAATATAAGAAGTTTTATCTTTCGATATCTTTTGTCCACTTGCAGCAATACTAGAAGATCCATTAGGAGATAATAAGGCTATCTCCTTGGTCTTCAATTTTCGATGGAATTCCACGACAAAGAGGGCAGTAGGTTGTAAAGGTTCTCGTTGATGTGGTGTCTCGAGTGGACTAGGAGACTCGAAAGATACCACACTAGGCTTTTCAGTTTCTGGATTCTCTGAAGAGACTGAAAATTGAAGTTGACGTTCATCCGCGAATTGTGCGGGGATAGTCTCTTCTTGGCGTAGATAAGCATGAACAGCTTCCTGTCCCCAATAGCATAGAACACAAACACGAACAGGTCCATACTTTCTCAATTCGACAACTTCCACTTCATTTGGACTACATGGACTACAGACAATATTCCCACAACATCGACAATGATGAGACCAACGCATCATACTAAAAGGTTCCCCACAGACCATACAATTATGAATCCCTTCTTCTACTACCCAACCAAAGACAGGATCTCGACTTTTAGGATCTTGGACATAAAGACGTTTAATAATCATCTCTTCACCACGAAGACGGAAATCTTCCTTTTTCACAGTCACTTTGATACCACCTGGTAAGACATAATTAGCTTGTGCTGAAGATCGTCGTTTGGTTTGATCTTTTAAAATATTTAACATGATTAAAGAATATACAGATCAACTCCTGTTTCTCTGTTTGAGGCAAATATTTCTCCTGGGCTGTTGTCTTTCTGATGAACTGTCCATCTCAAATAGAGGAGTGTTTACTATTGTTACAATGCGTGGTATGACTAGCAATTTTTCGGTAAAAAGTGGTAAAATTCCGTCCGTCCGTTCAGTGTCGGTAAAAGTAGCGACTTCACTCATATTACATAATCCAAACAAATACTACTACTACTAGTAGTAGATATTATTGACAATGCGTGGTGATTGTTTGTTTCTAAATAAGTTACAATCTCTGATTTGTTACGGACCAACTGAAATGAACTGGACGTTGTTCTCTTCTCTATGTACACTACTTACAATGAATGGTGAACTTTCTTCACTTATGCCAATCATCGTTACTATCCCAGTAGGAGAAGTTTGCAGTACTCGGGTGGAGAAGATCGACCATGTAATAAATCGAAAAGGCATAAAGAAAGCACGACAATGCGATGGCTCCAAGACGCAGCCATTTCTAAAGGAAAATAGATCCATCATCACGATCAGTCAATCAACAGTTGAAAAAGGAAATAGAATATATTGTTTGAACTTACTCGATGAGAAGAATGGTCAAGCTCGTTGCTTAGCAAGACAAACCCCCACAATATACCCTATCACAGAGAGATATCAACACAAAGCACATTGTCAGCACATCCTGTGGACTAACAAGAAGCATACACTTCCTCTCACCTGTATGGCTCCACCCACATGGGCAGCCCAATCCACATTGGGCATAGCACTGGTTGCTAAAGTCACCACAATGGCAGCTGTAACGATAAGCAATTGACAATTCCTCTGTTTCTTGCATTCAGGAGGAATCTTCTTCCAGCGGAAGATAATCCAGACCACCCAGGAGGAAAGCATGCCCATCAAAGCACCACTACTACCAACTCCCACAGAAGAAGGAAGGAAGATGCAACTTCGTACAATATCCAGAACAAACGAGTTGTTAGAAATATACAGTAGACAGCAGACAGTGCATAAGATAAGCTTCTCACCTCATCATAGCACCGAATATACCAGAGGCCAAATATATGAACAACCACTTGGGAGTACCATAGACTAGATTGAGATAACCTCCAACACGAAGCTGTTATTTAACATAACCAAGATCACAATCCATGAGATGAGACACTGTGTTTCTTGTCAGATTCTGTGTTACTCACCTGAATAGCTACATTAGGTAACAAATGAAAGATACCAGCATGAAGCATAATACAAGAGATTCTATTTAATAAGCATAACCAACAATCAAAGCATAAACGCAGATTAACAATAAATCATCGTCATATTGGGAGTGAGGAGAAGGTCAAAATACTCACAATCTCCACCATTCATTCTTGACCACAATCAAGCCAGCTTCCTTTGCTCCAAACCTAGTTATACACAAAAGATCAATACCATTCACTACACCTCCCATGGTACTCACTCACCTGACCATGGAGTAGACAGGAGGACCAATCACACTATTATGAGAGTCATACCCATCCACTTGAATCATGGCAATTAATAAAGCAATCTGTACTAAACAGATAAAGAAAGAAATGGTTAATAACTGTCTTGTACAACTTCTTGAAGCACGATATTCCTTTCTAGCAAAATCAGAATCTTCACCAATGACTTCATTGGGAATCTCAAACTCTAATGCCTGTAAAGTACGTGCTAATGTCCAATCTTGATATTCAGGATTATCTTCAGCAGGACTAGCAAAGGTTTCATTCGTATTAACAGGGTTATGATGCATTGCATAAAGTTGAGATTCCATCTCTGTAAGAGGAGGATTTGCAGCAGCTTCTTCATCATCATAGCGTTGGACTTCTTTACGTACTAATTGGAAAAATTGTTGAACTCTTTCATCACGTATAGAACCTCGTGGTGGTTCAGCAAAAGTTGTCGAAGAGACTGGACGATATTCATCACTGCTCATACTTCGATTGATTGGTAGGTCAGGTGGAATGACAACATCTTCATCTTCTTGGTAAACTACTTCATTAGTTTCATTATCAATATAAGCATGTCGTAATGGATCATAATGCATTTCTTTTTTAGAAGAGAAGGATGAAGAGGATGGTGTTAGAGGGAAAGATGGGAATTATTCTTGACGGTGTGATAATAGTCTAATATTGATTATGGTATGATGAGATGAGATGGGATGAGATCAAAACAAAACCAAACTAGTCTGGTCCACTAGGAGTGAGAAACTCCACATTTACTCTCCACAATATGGTAAAAGAAGGTTTATAACTCTGATTGTAGATTGTGCAGAATTGACATTTACGTTGAACCTGGTCAAGTTGTGTTGTTAGTAATGCATGTAAAGAAGGAACTTTATCAAGAGAGGAGAACTAAGAGCAATTGAAGTACCGATCACCACTCTATTTCTCTGCCTTTGTAATTCAAAAGAAAAGCAATCTTGTTATTCACACCTGATTCACTCAGCTGTGCTTTTACTCTAAGCATGGAGTGTTTACTGGCGCATGCAAATCTAGCAACTACACACACCATCACACTACACAGACTAAAGCCTTACACAGCAAGTTTATCAGATCCAACAACAGTCTTATTTCTAGGTCTTAAGATATCCATATCGATATACCTTCTTTTTATAAAAAGCTTTGATCTGGCAAGGGCAACAACTCTCCCTTGACCCACAACATTTCAGTGAGGAAGCTTAAGCCACCTTTTGGCTGCCCCCACCCCATTTGGCATTAAGTGCAGCTTTTCTGGCTGCACGAGCCGCCTTCTCTTCTTCTTCTTTGCGTCTCGCTTCAGCCTCTTCCTCAGCCTTGATGCTTACCGCCTTGGCAGAAACTTCGGCAGCCACTTCAGCAGCGGACTTGACCTTGGTACAATTCAAAATAGCTTCATTCAGCTTTGTCTTGGCTTCGCGTAGAGCCTTTCGTCTCGAAGCCTCTTCTTTGATCTATTCGCAGCCGCAACAAAGTAAGTGTCAGACAACCCGCTGGCTAGACCTTTGAACAGACACAGCTCACCTGCTGCTCATTGGTCTTAGTCACATCTTGAGCACCTTCCACTTGTCGATGGAAGAAAGCTCTCATACCTGCCACACCCGTCTGCCACAGAAACACAGAAACACACGCGCACAGACAGTCACATACATGCACAGTTACCACAGCGCCCACATCTGGTGTAACCAGCAGGTATAGAGATTAAGAGCTTACCAACTTGCTTTCACGCTCCAAAGCAGCCGCACGAAGCTCTGCTTGCAATTCCTTTGCACGAAGAGCTCTCTGGATCTCTTCTTCAGCTTTCTTTGCTTCCTCGCCAAAGGTCTTGACATCCTCCATAGCCCTCTGTCTTGCTTCTTCATCCACGAAGGTGAACAACTCATCATAAGACTTTTGAAACATGGCACAGCAGAATTCAATGAAGGTGATATGGAGATTCTTCTCCTTGTCCATCTCATTGCACATGTCCATGAGCTCTTTGGCGGTCTTCACGGTGCCTCTTCTCTCCAACAACATCATGGCTTCATGATAGTCAAGATAACCTTTGGATCCATGATCATGCTTCTTGAAATCCTGTGCATAACAAGAGCAGAAATGGGCAGATTCCCAACAGCGGCGGGTTAGCCGTTAGTCACCAGGCTCATGCAAGGGTATTCAGGGTAGCACCTACCTTAAGCAGGTCGTTACATTCATTACGGTTAATGTCACGATACTTCCAGAGAAACATCTCTCTTTGCTGTTCATAAGTGCTCAATGATTTCGCACATTCGATGGCACTTTCCGTCGCAGTTTTTGACATTTTCTAGATTATCCGTTAATTAGAAAAACTGCACAGAAAATGGAATAGATTATCTTAATGAAAGAAAGGAAGAAAAAAATAAGGGTAGTCTATAATAAAAATGGTCTATTAAATGAGATAGACAGAAAGATCCCTCTGCTGTCACGTCACTTGACTATGTTGTTATCTTTGCTGCGGCATACCAGCTGAGAGTAGATCGAAGACGAGAGGGTCCCGGATGCGGGGTGCGGATTGGTCTGATTATTCGGGTTTTCGGAGCCAAAACACCCCCCTACGAAACCGGAAACCGCCCTCTCTTGTTGACTTGGTCGGGTGTATTTTCAAATTCAACTCTTATGTGTTGAATCTGTGGTGATACTGTATGTTGGGAAGGATCCTTTGTTTCAGACCCTGTGTCCATGGAATACCCTTCACCAGGCCTTTCCATGCCATGGTATCATCAATTGTATTATGCTAAATTTACACTACCATCACCTGCAAGAACAACAACAACAACTCCATTATTATCGATCTGTGGTAGTTTAGGTGGATGATGATATAGGGTTGGTCTATCTAGTGCATCTGAAGATGGCCTGCACTTCTTCACACCACAACCACAACCACGACCAGGAGGATGATAGAAGCACCTTCCTTCTTCCCTTTACCGTCGTGTGCACAACAATGACATGAAGATGACTAGAGCACTTAGAGAATGTACTTGCGCAGGTCAGCATTGCCCAATAAGCCCTTCACTCTCTCGCGCACATAGTCTGCAGTCACTTCGAACTTTTGTCCCGCTTTATCAGGAGCATCGAAAGAAACCTCTTCCATCACTCTCTCAATGACAGTGTGCAGTCTTCTTGCTCCGATGTTCTCCACACTTTTATTGGTCTAGAGAGACAATCACGCAGCCATCATTAGACTCCATCTCATAATAATAAGACTACTACTACCATGTCAAAGAATAATAATAGCAAGAAGAAAGGTCTTACCAAATGAGCAACCCGAGCAATCTCTCGAATAGCTTCCTCAGAGAAAGAAAGATCCACATTCTCAGATTTCATCATCTCAATCTGTTGGCGAATGAGATTGGTCACAGGCTCAGTGAGGATTCGGTAGAGATCTTCCTCTGTCAAGCCTTTCAATGTCACACGAATGGGGAGACGACCTTGTAACTCTGCTAAGAGATCAGAAGGCTTGGCTGCATGAAAGGCACCGGAAGCAATGAAGAGAATAAAATCTGTATTGACATTGCCATGCTTGGTTGATATGGTGGATCCTTCAATCAAAGGCAAGAGATCTCTTTGAACACCTTCTGAAGATGCATCTGCACCACGATAATCTCCACCACTAATCAACTTGTCAATCTCATCAATGAAGACAATGCCACTTTCCTCTACTGAGGCAATGGCCTTCTTAGGGATATCATAATCTTCTAAGAGCTTCTCAATCTCATTGTCTTCGATGATGGGACGAGCTTCCGCTAACGTCATTGTGCGACGCTCTGCTTTCGTACCACGACCACCAAACATCTGAGGATTCTTGTTTACCATGCGGAAGAGTTCTGATGCGATCGATCCAGTCTGCAGATCCAAAGTAAGCGCTCCATTCTTATCTCCTGCATGTGGTTTGGGGGGGACATCAATTTCCACGGTACGATCATCCAGTGCACCCTCCTTGAGCAATGTGCGGAAAGACTCTCTTTGTGCATCATCAGCATGGGGACCAATGACAAGATCTAACAATCGCTCGTTGACCGTCTCTGCCACTTCAGCTTTCACTTTCTAACAGAGCGAGAGCATTGAGAATGAGTTACAATCACTCCCTACAACAAGATCCATCTCCACTTACCTCACGAATCTGCTTCTTGGTCATGTTAATACTAATATCCACTAGATCACGGATAATTTGATCTACATCTTTACCATGGAAGCCAACTTCCGTGAACTTGGTCGCCTCCACTTTAATAAAAGGAGCTTGAGACAGCTTAGCAATACGCCTGGCGATCTCCGTCTAGGAACACACACACATAGACATACAGAGACATAGACACACATCATAGAGGCTTAACGTGGGAAGGAATGAGAAGCAGGAAACAGGGCGGGAAGAAGGAATACCTTGCCACAGCCAGTAGGTCCAATCATGAGAATGTTCTTGGGGATGACCTCGTTCCTCATGTCATCGCTCAATTGATGCCGTCTCCAGCGATTTCGTAAGGCAATAGCAACTGCTCGCTTTGCTTCTCCTTGGCCTACGATAAACTTGTCTAATTGGTCCACCACCTCACGAGGTTTTAAAGCGGCATTGAGAACACTTGATGCGATAGTCTCTGGAGGAAGCTGTTGGTGACGTCGGTGCCGTGTTAATATAGGATGGTAACGGAAAGAGAGTGGTGGATAGCGCTTACCTCAGAGTGATCTGTGACATGCAGAGCTGATGGAGCAGCAGTCTGACTTAGAAAACGTGAGATGATTGATCGTCGAGAAGATGACAAAGCATGATTGAGTAGAATTGATGATCTCATTCCTCAACAGCTCTAAATGATAATAATAATAACAAGGAGATAGAATGAAGAAAGGAAAGTGGTAAGAGGAGGGAGGGAGGAGTCTAGTCCAAGAGGATGATCGATGTCTTCTTCTCTCTGTCTCTGCCAAGTCTCACTCTGGCACTCAGTACTCTCTCACTGTGTGCGTGCTGCAGAACTTCCAAGAACACCACGGAGAAAGCGCAGAGGTAAATTATCTGGAGATCTGGAGATCTGGCCACAACTTCCCTCTTAACTTAAAAGGGTTGGCTTTTAGCTATCAATGTTTGATGATAAGCGATGAGCGATCTGCCAGGTCCACAAGTAGTGGATAGTAATATAAGAGATGTTATCTTAGAAAATGAAGACTTAGTAGTAAAGAAAACAACATTACCAAAGTGTAACTTTCTTGGTTTATTTGCCAAACGTAAGTTCTCTAAAGGAGAGACCGTCTGTGTCTATCATGGCACAGTGTTGAGGACAGCAGAAGCACTGCGATTAGAAGACAAAGCCTATCTCATGCGACTAGGAGAGCAGTGCTATGTTGACTCTAAGTTTACAATGCACTGTCTGGCCAGGTAAGTGCCTCTTTCCTCTCCCACCACCCTCTCGGCCTGCATACCAACCATGTCAATCTTTCTTGTCTGATTAATGATTGCTGAGGATAGGTATATCAATGATTGTCGAAACCCCAAAAGATGGAATGTGCAATTCGATAAGCGTCCCTCGGAGCTCTGTGCTTTAGTCATCGCCACGCGGGACATTCAGCCTGGAGAAGAAGTCTTCGTAGACTATGGCAGATGGTACTGGATCAAGAACTGGTCTGTTTGGCTACCAGACGAGATAGTGGGTTCTGATCTATCCCTCTGAGGCATCTGCCGGCCCCCTTTCCCACCAAGCACTCTTCTTCATGCTTCCTTAGTGGTCCACGGAGTGTACCTGAACACTGTCGAGATGCATCTGTGATTTGGATCCTCCTCGACTATCTCTATCTGGAGGAGTGAAAGGGTTCTGCGTCTTCCATCCGCAAGATGCAATGGTCATATTATATTGTTGTAGATTTACGATTCAATTGTACTTCATCTTTCCAAAGTGTCTGTGTTCGGTGCTCTTGCTTCCTATCACACTTGAAATCTCAAGAGTGGAGTGTGGCATTAAGGTGATACAGGGGCAAGGTCTGATCTTCTATCATGCGCCCATTAGAAGCTGATGGAGGGAAAGCAGTCAGCTTGCGCAGAACAGAAAGTGTGGACGAATGAGTGACTATTTACTTTATTAAAGGTTAAGGATAATTGACTTGCCCCTATAGAGAGGGCAAGTTCAACATAAGGAGGGGACAGTTAGTTGGTTCGTGGTCTTCGTTCGCGTCTCTCTCACACACCCTCTGCTTGGTTCGTGGTCTTCGTTCGCGTCTCTCTCACACACTCTCTGCACCACTATTCCCTCTTAGGCGCAGTAGGTGGGAGGCCAGCCTTAGTGGGTGTGCCAGCAGAAGCAGCACCTCCGTTGTTACGAGCACGAGCCAAAATACGGTTCTTAGCAGCATTCCCCGTGGCCGCGGGCTGGTCGGCGGGGCTTCCTTCCAAAGCAGATCGTGCCATAGCTCGTAAATCCGCAGAAGTTCCACTACTCATCCCACCTGAGATCTCATTGACCACAGTCTCGATGTCCGAGTTGAAATAGCTATCACCACGACGATGGGCACGATCTTTAGGCATGGGATGGCGAGGCTGGAAGTCATCATATTCATCGTACGAACATCTCTCTAGCTGTCGGAAGATTGTCTGACTCTCCACGTCCTCTTCCGTTTCTTGTTCTTCTGGAGCAGATAATAGACCCCCTCTCTGTAGATCTTCATCTGTGCTACCAACATCCAAGACCATGCGACCATTGCGATCGTCAAAGAGCAGAATGACATCCAAGGGAGATTGCAACATTCGTAAAATACGAGAAAGATGGAATAACTTCAGACTTTGGAAAGCATTGATTTTCCATGGACCAAGAGAAGTTCGTGCAATAATCTCTGCCACAGCTTCCTCACCTAGTACAAGGTTTCGTGATTCATTAGAGGAAAGAGAGAGATTGATGATATCTCGTAATGATAAAAAGCTCCAAAACTTCTGACACCCAGGATCAGTAATCAATTCTAAATAAGAATTCTTGGACATCTCTCTCTATGTATATAATATTTATTTTTTAAATTAATTATTTTCTTTTCTTGTCTCTTCTCTTGATTCTTTCTCTTGCTGCAACGCCAACAACAACGAAGAAGAAGAAGACAAGAGAAGCACCCAACGCAACACGAACACTCACTGACACACACACCCAACATGTCAACGATGAAAAACCTCTGAAAACGGATATTTTCAAAACCAACGCTTTCAAAACCTCGTTATGTGAGTTTTGAAACAGACCACAGTGACGCATTTTTCTGAAAACCCCGTTTACAGGGCGGGCAAAAGGAAATGCAAAAGATCTGATGTGATAACGTTAGATAGAAGACAACAAAGACAGAAGAAGAACATCCTCACTTAGACTAGTCTACCTCATCCTAAGATTATTATTTGATACAAAATACAGTCAGGATCAGACAAATAACATGCAAGATACAGAGGAAGAAAATAGAAAGGTTGAAATTGCTGACTTGAATGCAAACCTCCTCAAAGAAATCGAAGGAAAGACTACAGACACTCTGGTTCCAAATGACAACTTATTATTGTCTCAGTCACAAGAGGACGAGATCGCTCTTCTACTTCAGAATTGCTCCACTGATTGGCAGCAAATGATTGAATCAGAAGATTTGACTGTATTGAAAACACTGGAGACTTACAATGCAATTCATAGAATCCCTGTATCACTAATCCACCATCACGTCACAGTGACTGTAGATGATTACGAAATCCAGGTAAAGTACTGATTATAGGCTGCTGGTTGCTATAGTGTGTAGAAGGTGGTGTCATGAGGGAGAACAGTGTACTCTAGCTAACTAAGTCTGTTAGCTAGGATGATGATGCTTGCTATTGTATTGTAGTTGTTATGATGTAGGCGGGAGAGATGTCTGTGTATAGATCAACTATGTTGCTGTGCATTCTAATAGAGATGGTATGATGTGGTGAATGTCTAATAATGGTCTGTAGGGTATGACAGCGCTGCACATGGCAGCTGTGAAGGGTAATACGGAGATGATAAGGTTGTTGTTACTTCATCCAGCAATAGATGTCAATGCTGTGGACGAGGTGAGTATGCATGCAATCATTTCAACAACTACTGATGATGATGTTTGCCTGAGTGTTCAGGTTGTAATTGTTGTGTGCCTAACCCTGGCGTATTGTTGTATAATATGATGCTAAAGCGAGAGTATTGTATTCTGTAAATGTTAGTATGACTAGATCTATTATTGTTATAATGTTGTATATTATACTGTGGTATTATAACACCATGTTAATGCCAATGTTGGCCTGTGGTTTGATTAGAATGGAAGTACTCCTTTACATGTTGCCTGCAAAATAAAAGGGAATGTAGAAGTTGTGAAAGTCTTATTGACCGCTCCTCGAATAGATGTAAACATGGCTGATATGGTAAGAGGGTCTGCTGTGTACGACTTAAGTCTTTCTTGTCTGATGATTATTATTGTGATAGCTAATATATGTGTCTGTGTTTGACTAGTGGGGATATACTCCCTTGTACAATGCATGCAGATATGGTCAGCATGTTGAAGTTATTAGGATGTTATTACTTGATGAGCGGGTGGATGTGAACAAGACTAATCATGTAAGTGTGACTATCTTTGTAAGTGATAGTGTAGGTGTTAGTATAAAGTAGATGAAGGTGTTAGTATTAGCATATGTTAGTGTGATCAGATACAGCATGATTACAATGCCTATGTTTGAGTAGGATGGATGGACGCCTCTGAATTTTGCATGCTGCTTTGGTCGTGTTGAAGTGGTGAAGTTCCTGTTGTCTGGTCAGCGGATAGACGTTAACAAGGCCAATAATGTAAGTGTGGCTATTCTTTCTTCCACCTTACATGATGCTAGTAGTATTGTACTGTATAGTATGTCACAATTATGATATGTAGTATGTTATACGTTAGAATGTGATTATTGTTATAGCTAGTATATGTTACTAATGCGACTGTGGGGAGTAGTGGGGATGGACTCCCTTGCATGGTGCCTGCTGCAATGATCATGTTGAAGTTGTTAGGATCTTATTACGTGATGGACGCGTTGATATGAACAAGACTGATAAGGTACGTTTAGCCATGTCTAGAATAGTCTAGCAGAGTATTGATGTTGTAGGTGTAGTGGTGTAGATGTATGAAATGGATTATGTGTTATGGTGGTGTGTATGAGAGGTTAGCAATAGGGTGTAGAGTATTATTAGAGTGAGTGACATGATGTGTGGTTATTATTGGAGTACAGTGATTAGATGGTACTAGTCTACTGCTATATGTTATATGTTATATGTTAGTAGGTTATATAGTAGTAGTAAGATGGTAGTGGCAGTGGTAGTTATGTTGACAGAGTGTGTTGTTGTTATTGACTCTAACCTTGTCATACTCTCTGTCTTATGTTGTCTTGTATCTTGTTGTTATTGTTGGTTTAGGATGGAGAAACTCCTCTATCTGTTGCTAAGACAGAAGAGATTAGAGCACTTCTGAAGGCCAAGGGAGCAATCTAGTTTAAGAAGAGCAGAATGAATTCGTAAGGTTTTGAAAATTGGCAAAATGGTTTTCATATTTTACCGGCAAAAACAGGTAAAATTATGTATGCATTCCATGGAATTGGATTGCAAAACAAACAAATCTCACAGAAGAAGACAACAAAGACAGAAGAAGAGCATCCTCACTTAGACTAGTCTACCTCACATTACATAATATCATCTGATTTGCAATACCCGGATGATCATGATGATGGTGATGGATCCTGTCCACAGCATGTCACAAAAGCCACTTGTTTGCTGAAGAAATCTCCTTTACATTCGAGTCAAAGGTACTGTTCCTGGATGTCTGCTACAGCTGTATCAGCGGGTACATTAGTTGAGTCGAAACATGGAACTGTATTGTCTACATCAATCATATCATCGACTCTATGTCACAGTAGTCCTGCCCAAAGTCCATCATACTGTGGGGTGAGCTGTGTGATGACCACGAGTACTTGAAGTTCATTGTGTGTCAGTAATTCGATGGTATAATCGAGAGAAAGGAGAAAGAGGTAGGGACGAAGAGGAAAGGAAAAGGAAACTGGATAATAAACAGCAATCAAAGCAAGGAATGAATTTGCTGCTATCCTTCGCATTGTCTTACTTTTTGTTGGCATGATTATACACCAGAACTATTTAAAAATACTATTACTGCATACTGTATGATTGTTGGCATTTCAGAAGGCTGAGGAAAAAGAATGGTCACCCGATGAGGGACTCGAACCCTCGACCACCAGCTTAAAAGGCTGGCGCTCTACCGACTGAGCTAACCGGGTTAACTTTACAATTAGCTGAAATCCAGCAAAAATATAAACTAGTTTCAATGAACCGTTTCCTGTCCACCCTTTCCCATTCATGAAAGAGAGAAATGCCATTAGCAATTGATGGTTTCCCTCTCTTTTAATATCTCTTCTTCTCTATTTTTCTTGTCTTTTATCGATTTTAATGCCATCTATCGCATTGTTTATCAAAGAGCTCTTGTCTGAGGACAAGTTCAGCTCGAACTATAGTGATCGCATAGAAGAAAGACTAGTCCAACTCAATGCCGCTCAGCTTCAAGGAATGTATCATCACCTTCAAGCAACAGCGAAGAAGTCGAAGAGTCCTATGTGGCGCACAGCCAATGAAGAACTTCTCCATCGCATCGAGGGATTACTCACCAAACGATTAGCTGAAGTGGAAACTGAAAAAAAGATACTTGAAGACATTCGACTGAAAAAGAAAGAAAGGATACGGAAAGTGAAAGAAGAAGGTCTTGAACTTCAACGTGTCCAAGCTATGATTCAAGCGAATGCTCACAATCAAGCCAAGACAGAAGTCCATGAAGAAGAACAACGTCGTCTAGGAGAAGAACGACTGTCTATCATACAACGACATTTTCAAGCAGAGGAATGTCGTAATCGATGGTTTCTTGCCTTGACTCTCTCTTATATCCCTGCTGTCATCATCGTAGCAGTCTTTGTCAAGGAGGTTATCATTTTGGCTGCTATTCTAGGTGGTCTGACTATTCTAGTCGCTCTTCTTGCTTATCGTGCACATCTATTAACTATCATAAAGCCTAAGCAGGTCTCTCCTAGTGATATTGAGAATCAGATTGCTGAGAGAGAAGATATCCTCCAGAAGCAAGCTTTCATGGCCTTGAAAGAGAAAGAGAGACGATTTGAAGAACAACAGCGTCGAGATGAAGAAGAAGCTCGAAAGAGAAGAGCAATCAAACGTGAGAGAAAGCGTTTTGAGGCTGCACTATTGGCCAAGCAGAGAGAAGATGAGTTGGCTATGGCAAGAGAGATTTATGAGCGGCAACGGAAAGCTCAGGAAGGTGAGAGCAAGGGAGGCACGGTGGTGGGAGATGCATCATCGTCATCATCATCATCAATGCCGATGAAAATGGAAGATGTCGAAGAGGAGGAGAGGAAGGAGGAAAGTGGTACTGATGATGGTGTCGATCCTGAGATGCAAGATGATAGTTCATAGCGATTGTATGGGGCAGAGTTGTAAATAGTGATGTAGATAATGTATAGTGTGTTTAGAATGCTTTGCTTTTGCTTTGCTTACACCAACAGTCTTATAAGGAAGCGGATGGGGGGGCCAACACGGCTAGTGAAGCTCGCAATACTCTCCGTTACGAAGCCAGAACGGTCATAGTACGGGCGATTCCGCAGCAGTACTATACTTTCAACCTGGAAGCCATCGGACGGTTAGGTGAAGAAGCTATCAAGCTTATTCACAAAATCTGCAGAGTGACTGGCAACGTCCCTATTGTTCCTATTCGTATTGTGGCGAAGTACAACTCGTATGTGTTGGCTTACTACAAGGGGAATGATTTCTCTCTCACAGCTTAAAACAGTTTTGGGTAGATACTGTGACAAACGAACAGCCACCAGTTAACATAACTAAGCTGGCTTTCCCTCAAAGGTATGGTGTCATCTGAGCTTTGGTATTGTGATGAAGATGGCTGTAAGATGAGAGAAGGCAGTACCATGGAGTGAGACTGACTATCTGAGGTGAGAGAGAACCAGTCAAGTTGAGCTAAGGAGAGGTTAATTTAGGCGGGAGAGTGGGCGGGACTATAGTTTACTTGGCAGCGGAGGCGTTCTCTTGTTGAGCACGGACAGCGGCCATGACGACACTGCTAGGGGCAGGGGTAGTAGTAGCAGCAGGGGTGGGGTAACGATTCACAGGAGGTCTGGCCTTGCGCAGCTCTCCTTCTCTGTGAGAAGCAGTAAAGACATCATAGTTAGACTCTAAGTAGAGCAGTGGGGGAAGAGAAGGAAATAGACTTGCCTATCGACGAACTCGATGAAGGACATGTCAGCAGAGTCTCCTTTACGAGGACGACCTAACTTCATCACTCGAGTATAACCACCACAGCGTTCCCTATGAACACAGAAGTACAGATAGTGAGAGGAGGAGGAGGAGGAGGAGAGGTAGTAACCTACTTGTAGCGTGGCCCCAGAATCTCAAAGAGTTTCACCAACGCAGGCTTTTCTCGTACTACTGCGCCAGCAAGACGTTGATGATGCAGATCTCCTTTCTTAGCATGTGTAATCATTTTGTCAGCCACTCGCCGTAACTCTTTCGCACGTGCTGTGGTGGTCATGATGCGCTCATGCTTGATGAGGGAGGTCACCATATTGCGAAGCATCGCCCAACGATGCTCACTATCTCTTCCTAACTGTCTAAAGTTAATTCTCTTTCTCATTTTATACTTCGAGAGGAAATAAGATAATTTATCTTATGATATACTGTAGAGGAATTGGTGGGGTTCTCACGGCTCTCTGCTAGAAAGCGGCAGTGGCGAAGGAGCAATATCGACCTATTGTTGTGATGCGTTGGGACACTATTGTGTAATTACTTTAGAAAGACTAGTATGAAAAACACTAATTGACCTTGTCACCACCCAAAACCATCAAGTGGGTTGATGACATCGGAAGAAGAAGAAGTACACCCTACCTTGCCATCTTCTAGTGGCAAGGTCTCTTATTTTGACCATGATTTCGACTGGTCAGAATGGGCATCTTCTCGTGCCAGTGTCTCTCTTCCTGCTATCACTCCTGTTCCTATCCAGCACCACGATGAGGACATGACAGAGGCAGAGGCTGAGGCAGAGGCAGAGGCAGAGGCTATGGATGCCTGCAACAGCTCAGAGCACTGGAATCACCTCTTTGACCACCATGTTAGAGGACAGCTCTATAAACCTCGTAACTATCTATTCCAAGAGTTTGCCTCCTATCTCACTCACTGTCATTCTCTGCTGGAAGTAGGCTGTGGATATGGATCCTCACTTTTCAGTCTATTACCTGCACTACCACATTGTCACTTCATTGCCACAGACTATGCAGCACAGGCATTAGCTATTCTAAGAGAGAACCCTCTCTATCAACCTGATCGTATTGTGACAGACTTGTGGGATATCTCTCAACCACCACCTCGTGAGACAGTCTGTGGCTGTGATGTGGAGGCTATCTTAGCTGTCTTTGTCTTGTCTGCTCTTTCTCCTGATCGTCATTCTCGAGTCATTGCTCATCTCAAAGAGGCTCTCTCCTCCTCCTCAGCAGGGCAGAAGAAGAATAAGGAGAAATACCTTCTCTTTCGAGACTATGGCTTACATGACATGACCATGTATCGTCATAAGAAGAGAATTGCTGAGTATACATTCCAACGACAGGACAATACGATATGTCACTTCTTCTCTCTTGAAGAAGTTGCTAAGTTGATGACAGAGCAAGGCTTTGTAGTGAAGGAGTTACGATATGCCACAGTGATCAATCGTAATCGTAAGGAAGAGAAGACGATGTATCGAGTCTTTGTTCATGGAGTCTTTGCTCTGCCTGTTGATGAGGACAGCAAGTAATTGTCTCTCATATCTCATGGGATATTCTGTGGGTAAAAATTCATAACAATCACAGAATAGAGATGATGAGATGGTCTACATGGCCACAGGTAGAGCAGTCTTGGGGAATTTGGTAGACTGTGATTGGCTATTCGATAGCTTTTGAACCAAGTACCACAGACTGGATGAGAAGATGTTTGCACATCTGCCATTGCACAAGGACTTATTGTTATTAGCGATAGTGAACCAAAGCAACGAATTGTGTGCTTAAAGCTATTAAGCTGTTACACTTGTTCAACATTTATTGTTCTCATAGGCTTGTGATGGAAAACTCCTGTGTTAGCAAGGTCAATATACTGTAGCAGGTCATTGTAATTTAAACACCACATCAAAGGTTAGTCTTTAAAGCAAACGCATAAAACAGGACATCGATTGTCTTACCTTGGTATCCTTAGCTAATATCAAAATGAGCTAACAAAAGCACTCGCTCTTTTGCATTGTAGAGATGAAAAAGAATTCACACCAGTTCAACCTTGCTTGATGATTGAGTGAATGTACTGTATGTTGTCTACTTCAAAGGACTGTAGCAATGCGACAACAACAATTGCATGCCATCATGAAGCATCAAAACTGTCATCAACACATTTCTCAATGGCCACCGCAGTCCATCAACACATATACCCGTATTGACATGATGGTACAGCACTGCCTGCCCTCTGGTATAGAAAGATAGTGTACATACCCTGTAGTGAAGGTACTACTACTACTAGTACAGTAGTTACTGTATCATAGATGTTTGCTCACAATTCAGAAGTAATATCCTTAAAGCCTAAAGGACGATAGAGCAATTGATTCTTTTTGTTTCGTATGGTATGACATTGTAGACAGAGTTTCTCATGTTGAATGAGAATAGCATCACAAACTTCACAAATAGCTGTCTTTGGATGACGTAATTCTAATGTATCAACATTCATATAATAATAACGATTACTCTTCTTCTCTAATACAAACTCCCATCTATAGAGACAAAAACAAAATACCAAAAATATGAAAAATATTCGAAAATACGGTAAACAGCAGATAATAATCTAGACTAACCTGGTAATTCTTGATCCATAATTAACAACTAAATCTAATTCTTTCTTTTTATAATCTTCTTCACGTTGTTTCTTATTATTTTCAATGTCTATTTTACAATCATAAATAGTCTTCTCTTGTAAACTATGAGAAAGTTCTTCATGAACTAATGCTTCAATACGAAGACAATCTTTCTTTGATGCATACTTCTTCTTCTTTACTTCTTCGACTTCTTCTTTTAAATGACGCATAGCTAATGCTGCCCATTGATTCTCTCTATCCTTACCAGATGTCTTCCCAGTGATTTCATTCATCATTGAGATATCCTCATAGACCTGTCGAAGATCAAGTAAACCACTTTCTATTCTAGCTTCCTTCTCTGACTTCTCTATTGGCATCATCTTATTCTTTGAATTTCTTTTATATTTCTGAATATTCTTTTCTTCTATTTGATGTTGAAGATCTTCATATAGACGATAAAGAAAGAGAACATTATGAAAGATCTTGCCTTTTTCAGTTTCGATGAAGTCTTGATAATGTGCTTCATGATCTTGCTTAGTCCCTTCAGCAGATCGAAGATCATTCATATCTTTCCATTCATAATAATGACGACTTTCTTCAATTGCTTCATCAAGAAGAGTAAATAATGCAAGACGATCTTCATGACGATGGAAAGGATCTTCTGTGAGATATTCTGTCTCTAAGAAGATTGCTTTCCTTGCCTCATAGATCTGCCATGCCCGTCGCATAGGACGACTAGGATCATCTAAAGCAGCTTGTTTGCGTTCCATTTCTAATTGTTGTTCGTGTAGACGAAGTTGTTGATTGGTGAGATCTAATTCCTTACGAATACGAAGACTTCCTTGTCGCATACTTTGTTCAGGGGAAATAGGTTGTTTCTTCTCATGAAGATCTTCCGCTGCATGAAGAATGGCTTCACAAGCATCTTGTAGATTATCTGATTGATAGTCATAGATAAAGAAATGGTTCTTACGGTATTGACTCACCGTCTCCCAAGCATATCTCCCACCTAATCGATGACGAAGGTATGATTGATATTGAATAGCAGGTTGAATCAAGAAAGGGTTCTTTTGAGAGACTTCCATAAACAATGCCTTATCAATCTCATCTTTCTGATTGAAAGGATAGATGGCAAGGTCTTTCTCTTCTACTACTTCACCTTCAAGGTTATATAACATACGAAAGATTGTACCCACTTGAGCCTTGGTGATCAACTCTCGATGATCAGGATCAAAGATCTCAAAGAGATAACGTGCTATAGCATTTACTGTCAAGGAACAATAACTCCATATTCGTATGAAGAATTCTCGATAAGTGAACCCTGTACGAATGATCGTATCATTGTCTTCTTTGATTTCACAGAAGAAGAGACGCTCTTTGAACTTAAAAGGTCGACAATGAAAGAACTTATAACATGCCTCCTGCTGGGCTAGACCACTTTCATCGCTATCTAAGAGCACAAAGACTCGAAAGATGGCAAACCCAAGGGACTCGGGGATGCAAAGGAAATGGAAGAGATCAGTCATCGTGGGGTAAAGATCCTCTCGGTAGAAGCGTTGAAGCTTCTTACCACCCATATATCGACTATTAACAGATGCACCACCACCCATTGAGCATGGTCGTCACCTTAAATAACTCATTCACCCTTTATGTTGATGGAACGGACCGTTTCTCCAATTTTACCTAGATTGCGCTGGTTTTATCATCTTTTACCTTATTTTACCACAATTCATCCCTTCCCTTATCATATTCTTCTTTGATGTGATTATTGTCATGCCTAATGTTCACTTTGTAGGCGAGATTTCTTTCATCGTCAGTAGTCTTTCTGCTGTTTGCATCACCTGGGCGATTGTTCCGGGAAATGATGCCTGGGTACTTAAGAATGGAATGAATTACGGCGAGTCTCACGTCGCTCTGACTCAAGCAGAGAGTGGCCAGGCGGTGATCAGCCACCCTATAGACGTGCACTTCCAGGCCTCTACCTCTGAGGGATGGCCGTTCTTCATCTTTGAGGTGAGTCACACCCTCTTCCTCCCTCCCTCCTTCCCTTCTCCCTACTTATCACTCTCTGCCCTCCTCATTAGATATGGGACTGCCAGTTCCCTAATATGAAGGGCTTCCGTGGATGTGGCTGTATTTGGTTACCTTCTCAACCAGGTGTACATAGTCTGGATGCGAATGCTTGGATGCCCATTAGTGATGGACTAGCTGCACTCAAAGGCAAGCAGCAACTATAGTATCCTCATGCTAACTAACACCAATCCATACTCTTGACACACCATGTCTACTAGAGATGCTACTACCAGTCTATCCAGATTTAACTGCTATTCGTGAACTCTCTGTCAGCCCTTATCTTCGGTCTCAATTCAAGGTAATTCACCTGGTGCCCACTACAGTCCATACAATCAATCACTAACTACTGTACTTCATGTGTTGACCAGACTGAAGAAACTGCTCTCATCAGACTCAATGTAAACACTCTGTGCAGTGGATTTGAACAGTTTGGAGTTTCCTTGTCAGATAGCATTCCATGTATAGAATGAAGACAACTGTACTTATACATACTCAACAAAAACATTCCCGTGTAAATAGAAAACTACAAGTAACAGATTTTAATTATGTACACCTGATTAACAAAACAACTAAAATAGCCCTAAGCAACAATGTGCAAAATACACCACCATTTGTGCTGAACGCAAAAATTAACAGCGTGCTATAACTCAACCAAATTAAGTATGAGTATTAAATTAGCATTAAACCTTCAATAAGAATTAAAGTCTTTCTCTCATTAGTAAACCAGGCGCTTAGTACTCCTCACCGAAGTCCTCCTCCTCGCCCTCACCCTCGGCGGTCTCAGCACCCACCTCCTCATAGTCCTTCTCAAGAGCAGCCAAGTCCTCACGAGCCTCGGAGAACTCGCCTTCCTCCATACCCTCACCCACATACCAGTGGACGAAGGCACGCTTAGCGTACATGAGATCGAACTTGTGGTCGATACGGGACAGAGCCTCAGCGATGGCAGTGGTGTTGGAAACCATGCACACAGCGCGCTGCACACGAGCCAAGTCACCTCCAGGAACCACAGTAGGAGGCTGGTAGTTGATGCCGCACTTGAAGCCAGTGGGGCACCAGTCCACGAACTGCACAGTGCGCTTGGTCTTGATGGTGGCCACAGCGGAGTTCACATCCTTGGGGACCACATCACCGCGGTACATCATGCAGCAAGCCATGTACTTGCCGTGGCGAGGATCGCACTTCGTGAGCATGTTGGAGGGCTCGAACACGGAGTTGGTGATCTCATGCACGGACAGCTGCTCATGGTAAGCCTTCTCCGCAGAGATGATGGGAGCGTAGGAGGTAAGCATGAAGTGGATACGAGGATAAGGCACCAAGTTAGTCTGGAACTCAGACAAATCCACGTTCAAAGCACCATCGAAGCGCAAAGAAGCGGTCAGGGAAGACACCACCTGGGCGATCAGACGATTCAAGTTGGTGTAGGTAGGACGCTCGATATCCAAGTTGCGACGGCACACATCGTACAAAGCCTCGTTATCGAGACAGAAGGTGCAGTCAGTGTGCTCGAGGAGAGCGTGGCAGGAGAGCACATGGTTGTAAGGCTCAACCACGGCAGTAGCCACCTGAGGAGCAGGAGTCACAGTGAAGGACAGCTTGGACTTGCGGCCGTAGTCAACAGACAGACGCTCCAACAACAGAGAGCCGAAACCAGAACCAGTTCCACCACCAGTGGAGTGGAAGATCATGAAACCCTGGAGACCAGTGCAGTTGTCAGCCAACTTGCGGATTCTGTCCAACACAAGGTCCACGATCTCCTTGCCGATGGTGTAGTGACCACGAGCATAGTTGTTGGCAGCATCCTCCTTGCCGGAGATGATCTGCTCAGGGTGGTACAGCTGGCGGTAGGTGCCAGTGCGGACTTCGTCACACACACCAGGCTCAAGATCCACCAAGACAGCGCGAGGAACGTGCTTGCCAGCGCCAGTCTCGGAGAAGAAGGTGTTGAAGGAGTCATCACCACCGCCCACGGTCTTGTCGGAAGGCATCTGACCATCAGGCTGGATGCCGTGCTCCAAACAGTAGAGTTCCCAACAGGCATTACCGGCTTGAACACCAGCCTGACCAATGTGGATAGAAAGACACTCACGCATTGTTGAAAGTTAAGAGAGTTGAGAGAAGCGAGGACTTGAAACAGAAAGGTTGTTGTTTAGTTGATGCCAACAGAGGGGGTTCTCTGTAGAAGGTGTCAATTAAATTGTGACCGAGGGAGAGATGCGAGATCTTGAGGTTGAGTGACGTGCGCTGCGGTTCAAAAAGTGGCAAGTAAAACGGCTAGATCATCTTGAGCAGACACCGAAAACCGGAAACGAAACTCTCACCCAAAAGTGAACAGAATTGTGAAGTTAACTACAAATAGAAGTTCAACTCTAGAGAAAATCGTGTTTACAAACTGTATATTTGCGATATCTATGGGCCTCTTCGATCCACCATCAGTCACAATTTAATTGATAATACAGAGAACCCCCTCTGTTGCATCAACTAAAAAGCAACCTTTCACTTTCAAGTTCTCGCTTCTCTCAACTCTCTTAACTTTCAACAATGCGTGAGTGTCTTTCTATCCACATTGGTCAGGCTGGTGTTCAAGCCGGTAATGCCTGTTGGGAACTCTACTGTTTGGAGCACGGCATCCAGCCTGATGGTCAGATGCCTTCCGACAAGACCGTGGGCGGTGGTGATGACTCCTTCAACACCTTCTTCTCCGAGACTGGCGCTGGCAAGCACGTTCCTCGCGCTGTCTTGGTGGATCTTGAGCCTGGTGTGTGTGACGAAGTCCGCACTGGCACCTACCGCCAGCTGTACCACCCTGAGCAGATCATCTCCGGCAAGGAGGATGCTGCCAACAACTATGCTCGTGGTCACTACACCATCGGCAAGGAGATCGTGGACCTTGTGTTGGACAGAATCCGCAAGTTGGCTGACAACTGCACTGGTCTCCAGGGTTTCATGATCTTCCACTCCACTGGTGGTGGAACTGGTTCTGGTTTCGGCTCTCTGTTGTTGGAGCGTCTGTCTGTTGACTACGGCCGCAAGTCCAAGCTGTCCTTCACTGTGACTCCTGCTCCTCAGGTGGCTACTGCCGTGGTTGAGCCTTACAACCATGTGCTCTCCTGCCACGCTCTCCTCGAGCACACTGACTGCACCTTCTGTCTCGATAACGAGGCTTTGTACGATGTGTGCCGTCGCAACTTGGATATCGAGCGTCCTACCTACACCAACTTGAATCGTCTGATCGCCCAGGTGGTGTCTTCCCTGACCGCTTCTTTGCGCTTCGATGGTGCTTTGAACGTGGATTTGTCTGAGTTCCAGACTAACTTGGTGCCTTATCCTCGTATCCACTTCATGCTTACCTCCTACGCTCCCATCATCTCTGCGGAGAAGGCTTACCATGAGCAGCTGTCCGTGCATGAGATCACCAACTCCGTGTTCGAGCCCTCCAACATGCTCACGAAGTGCGATCCTCGCCACGGCAAGTACATGGCTTGCTGCATGATGTACCGCGGTGATGTGGTCCCCAAGGATGTGAACTCCGCTGTGGCCACCATCAAGACCAAGCGCACTGTGCAGTTCGTGGACTGGTGCCCCACTGGCTTCAAGTGCGGCATCAACTACCAGCCTCCTACTGTGGTTCCTGGAGGTGACTTGGCTCGTGTGCAGCGCGCTGTGTGCATGGTTTCCAACACCACTGCCATCGCTGAGGCTCTGTCCCGTATCGACCACAAGTTCGATCTCATGTACGCTAAGCGTGCCTTCGTCCACTGGTATGTGGGTGAGGGTATGGAGGAAGGCGAGTTCTCCGAGGCTCGTGAGGACTTGGCTGCTCTTGAGAAGGACTATGAGGAGGTGGGTGCTGAGACCGCCGAGGGTGAGGGCGAGGAGGAGGACTTCGGTGAGGAGTACTAAGCGCCTGGTTTACTTAAGAGAGAAAGACATTAATTCTTATTGATGGTATTAATGATAAATCATTCATCTTTCTTCTTTTTTGTTGTCTTCTTTGCACTCGTATCCAATTTTTCGTGTTGAAGCATATGTTCTGAATGAAGCACCTCAAATGTCTCCAGCAACTTTTCGATACGAACCGCAATTTCTCTGTTCCTTGATTGTGTTTTTTTTAAACATCTGGTTGGTTTTCTAGTGATCTGTGGTTAATTGCAATGTTACGAAGCTGACTGTTTACTTTGCATGGTAAAGAGAGTCTTCTTATTTACATGTTTGAAGTTGTGTTGTATTGTCTTGCTTACTGATATTTTTAAATTGCAAAACATGAACCATCTAACTAGGCGCGATACGATGTAGTCACAGTTCAGCAGGAAATGGTTCTCTGGCTCCAGACTCTGGGTCCTTCATAGCGGGAATATGGGGAATGAAATGGTCTCCTAGTAAGACAGACCATCTGCAGTCAGTCGCGTGGTTCATCAGCTGATGTGATTTTTCTTGGTATAAGATATGGAATCAGCGAAGTTAATGCATCATTCCCATAGGGTACCACACAGTATAGCCTCGGTAGCTAGGTTTGTTATGAACACTAGACCACAGGTTAGGTGATGTTAGGGTAGCTGACCATAACGTCTTCCTCTCACTAGATGGCTTTGGGGCATCCTGAAAGAGGAAATGTGTTGCTCAGGCAATCACTTATCTTTTGCAAGGATTGGCGTCACCATGTCAGTTAGCCCTCGACAGTTCGTTGTGTTTTAAGTCTGTTTGACTTGTAATCAAATACCATCACAATGGATCACACCAAAGCAACTTTTTGTTGATGAGATGACAATTGACAAAGCAATTGTTAGCGAACAAAACTCGTCTTTATCAAGTTTTGCCAATCTAGCCTTTTATCCAACCGTTACGATCTCTGCACAAAACCACCACCTCACTCTATGCACTGCCTCGTGCGGAAAGAAGCTGCGCCAACTCCCAACAACTACAACTCCCCCGCAAAATAAAGAACACAATTGAATACCAATACCTACGGAAATCCTTTCTGTTTGTATCTATTTGTTTCAGTCACGTTAATCTTCTTTCCTTTAGTCTTTAAATCATGCGTGAGTGTCTTTCTATCCACATTGGTCAGGCTGGTGTTCAAGCCGGTAATGCCTGTTGGGAACTCTACTGTTTGGAGCACGGCATCCAGCCTGATGGTCAGATGCCTTCCGACAAGACCGTGGGCGGTGGTGATGACTCCTTCAACACCTTCTTCTCCGAGACTGGCGCTGGCAAGCACGTTCCTCGCGCTGTCTTGGTGGATCTTGAGCCTGGTGTGTGTGACGAAGTCCGCACTGGCACCTACCGCCAGCTGTACCACCCTGAGCAGATCATCTCCGGCAAGGAGGATGCTGCCAACAACTATGCTCGTGGTCACTACACCATCGGCAAGGAGATCGTGGACCTTGTGTTGGACAGAATCCGCAAGTTGGCTGACAACTGCACTGGTCTCCAGGGTTTCATGATCTTCCACTCCACTGGTGGTGGAACTGGTTCTGGTTTCGGCTCTCTGTTGTTGGAGCGTCTGTCTGTTGACTACGGCCGCAAGTCCAAGCTGTCCTTCACTGTGACTCCTGCTCCTCAGGTGGCTACTGCCGTGGTTGAGCCTTACAACCATGTGCTCTCCTGCCACGCTCTCCTCGAGCACACTGACTGCACCTTCTGTCTCGATAACGAGGCTTTGTACGATGTGTGCCGTCGCAACTTGGATATCGAGCGTCCTACCTACACCAACTTGAATCGTCTGATCGCCCAGGTGGTGTCTTCCCTGACCGCTTCTTTGCGCTTCGATGGTGCTTTGAACGTGGATTTGTCTGAGTTCCAGACTAACTTGGTGCCTTATCCTCGTATCCACTTCATGCTTACCTCCTACGCTCCCATCATCTCTGCGGAGAAGGCTTACCATGAGCAGCTGTCCGTGCATGAGATCACCAACTCCGTGTTCGAGCCCTCCAACATGCTCACGAAGTGCGATCCTCGCCACGGCAAGTACATGGCTTGCTGCATGATGTACCGCGGTGATGTGGTCCCCAAGGATGTGAACTCCGCTGTGGCCACCATCAAGACCAAGCGCACTGTGCAGTTCGTGGACTGGTGCCCCACTGGCTTCAAGTGCGGCATCAACTACCAGCCTCCTACTGTGGTTCCTGGAGGTGACTTGGCTCGTGTGCAGCGCGCTGTGTGCATGGTTTCCAACACCACTGCCATCGCTGAGGCTCTGTCCCGTATCGACCACAAGTTCGATCTCATGTACGCTAAGCGTGCCTTCGTCCACTGGTATGTGGGTGAGGGTATGGAGGAAGGCGAGTTCTCCGAGGCTCGTGAGGACTTGGCTGCTCTTGAGAAGGACTATGAGGAGGTGGGTGCTGAGACCGCCGAGGGTGAGGGCGAGGAGGAGGACTTCGGTGAGGAGTACTAAGCTCTAGGGTTCGTAACGGCATAGACGCATCAAGTCAGCTTCTTTTTGTGTTGTCAGAGTCTTCGAGGATATCATGAGATTGTGTGTTGGCATGTACTGTTCGTTTCAAAGATGGTTTAATGTTAACTGGTTTGCTCAATAGTGCGTTACCAACTTTTCGAGTAATTTGCACCAGCGTTGCTGCCGTAAGGGTACAATCTTTATGGCTGCCCGCGAGTCGAAGTGTTGTAACGAAGCTCTTGAAGTGGAAGTGCTCAGGACTGTTGCGAGAACTCTACTGAAGTCGTAATTCTCCCTTTTCCATTCCTGTGGGTAACATGATCATCTACTCTAATTCTCTCCAGTCAAATTGCTTCTATTTGCTAGGTTCTTTGTCTGACAGACGAAACACATGTACCTAGATTTGCAACCGACATATCCAAGGTTAATACTAACGAGTGCTAGGCATTAAATCATATCAAATTCACCTTGTTGAGTTCGTAGGCAGGGATATACAGATGGACATCTCCACTGCCATCGCTTACACTAGATACGGCGGCTGATCCGACCTAAAACAAGGAACACAATGCGTTTCAATACAAGCGACACATATCAAGGTAACAAAAAGGACTTACCGTCGCACCACACTCTATTTCAAATGCAAGCTCATAACGAGGAATTCCCTCAGAAGTTCGAACCTCCTCTTTGCTATGCACCGGTGCAAATAGATAAGCGGAACCAGTACAGTCTCCAGCCAGCAAAATTAGGGGAGGCGACTGTGGTTTTGTGGGCATTCTAAATACATAAGGGAAACCAGGCGCTCCTGGGGAGAAAATGCCACCCCAACCTCGAACTTTGAAGCCACGAAATAGAGTTGAGCGCTTCCATGCGTTAAGATTAAGACTTTCTTCTGGCTTTAAAGACGACGTATCTCCGCAGCAAGAAGAAGGCATCTGTGGAAGTTCATATGCAAAAAGTGACCCACCATTCACAGTATTAGGAGCATCTGGATCAAACTCCATATCTCGTGTATATTGGTATCTATTATCAGAAGGGACTGATGGATCAGCTGAGGTGGCAGTAGCGGAGGAGGATATACTTCGCCCATAAACAACCTTGTTTAGCATACCATCTATTGTCTTAACCTGCGGATATTCACCTTGCAGGGTATGAATAGCCATATCGAACGCACTAGGAATATCGTACGAACATTCATGGGTAGTCACTAGGAGATGAGTAACACAACGATTGTCACATTTTGATCTATTTTTCAAATTAGTCTGTTGTTGTTGTTGCTGTTGCTGCTTCCGTCTCCATCGATGCTTCGAACGATTGACTTTATCGACGTAAGTCTTTTTTATACCTAAATCAGCATCAAAGGAGGATTCATAGTCAGGGACATAAGCCTGCGTTTCGGGGCATTCCGGAGGATAGAAGGTCGCAAAGCACAGTCCATAAGGCCGTCCCATAGTTTCAATGGTAGAAGTCTCTGTAATTTCCACAAAAGGAGCTGTCTCACTAGCTCGCATTGAATGAATCGATAACTTCCGACCAAAGAAGTGAGCTGCTATCACCTCAATTGAGTCATCCTGAGGATTTAAATCGATGGTTTCAAACATTACATCTGGGCCTTTCATCAAGACAACTTCTTCCAATGGAAGATCATTGCTTTGTTCGCTAAAATCAATCCCTTGAGGTGGTAAAGCCAGCCAAACCAGCTCTCCACTTCCAGGTCCTAAAAGAGGTTTTCTAGCACGAGCAGTTAGTATCCCTTCCCTGCCCAGCTTTCCTGGCAACCGAAGATAGACTGCACGATGATAGAACCATCCATCTTTTGGCTTTGTCAAGCGTATAGGAGTTGATTGTACCGGCTGCTGCCAGTCTCGAATAGCATATACTCCTCCATCACTCTGACCAGGCATGAGAAATCCATCCGGTACCAAGAGAATATTCCTTCCACTACCTTTCTCTTTAAATAGGGAAAGCTCATTCGGCCATAAAAAATCACCTGAATAGCTCTTGGGATAGTTAATACCTTGTAAATCAAATTGCATAATGGATCCTTTTCTCAACAAGGAGAAGGATGTCACTGTGAGATGATTATTCTCTAAAATCTAATGCAATCAAATTGATCCAATGAGGAAAAAGATCAGTCATAATGCAAATTCAATCAACCTATGAGATTAATGGTGCTTACTTGTACATAAGAAGGGGTAGGGACTTCAAGAGAGCGACTTAATGTTAGTGTGAAGTTGCCATAGACAGCCAGGTTATACTCTGATCGTCGCCATAATTCCTTGCGATCGATAACAGGAGGACTCTGAAGGAATTGTCTGACAAAGCCATAAGTGCTATGATAGGCAATGAGATCACATAGAAAGAGAGTAATTATGAAAGTGGTGGTGATGATCATGACCCTTCCTAGAAGAATGAAGTCCACTACAAAATTGACTACCAACCCAACCCAATAAAGCAAATCCTCCTCCAGGCAGCAAAGCAGAGACCAAGAGGGATAGTCAAGGAGCTAATCTAATCTAAACTAAACTAATAGCAAGTCTATGAGGAGGCAATTGATTCTGACTGACTGGGAGAAAGTGAATGACTGAGAGACTGACTGTGACAGAGTGAGAGAGGGGACGATAGCCTAGCCACACAATGCTACTCTTTCATAATTCGTATCTTTAATAAAACTGAAAAATCTCTCTTGCTTTTTTCAGTCTTCACAAACCTGAAAAGGCAAGAAGCAATGACTTGCTTGGGTGGGTCGCTGACAAAGAATCGCCTTCAATCTCTGACGTGTCTGCATGGACGACGCACGCACTGGCAATTTCCACGCAACACCATAATATGTTAACTTTTGAAGGAGCAGAGGGGAAAGTGTGAGTGAAGATGAAGGAAAACTCCCTCTTAGGCATCGCCATTTGGCTTGCCGCCTGTGCTGGCTATCTTTCACTAAGTCATTCAATACAAATCCCTTCATCAACAAAGGTAGATAAAGCTAAACGATCCAAACTACTAGTAGTCACAAGGCTACATGGTCAACAAGCGGTTACCTTACCTCCACCTGAGAAGCTAGTCAGCTTTGTGGAAGGATGTAAAGCCTATACCCAGGATATCCTCGTCTGTATTGGCTTGAGAGGGAAAGGCGTGGAGGCTCTGAGAGAGTATGAGCTAGCAGTGGAGCCCTTCGCTCCCGCCTGTCGAGTCACTTTCCTACCCATCGAGCCCTGGGGGTACTACACCACCGCTCTTAATCATGCCTTACTCTATGCTCAAGACCATGACTTCGATTTGGTTGCCTTTCAAGTGAGTGACACCTCTCTAAAAGTCTAGTTGTCTGATTGATCACTTACTAAGGGCTACCTGCACTCCTAGTCCCTTGAATATCAAGCCACAGCTGAGCTAACTAGTTGTCTGATTGGCCACTTTGATGAAGATACTCTAGTAGTTGGTGCAGCTATGACTGGTCATCTCTTCCAGGAGGGAGTGCACACACTGTCTGGCAGGCGGTGTCCATGGAATACTATGGCCATCTGGCGGGTGGACTACCTCAGCTTAGTGGGATTCCTATTAATAAGTGATGGTCTTGCCAATGATCGCGCGATAGGTGGAGTGGAAGAGCTGGCTTCAATCTCTCTCTTGCAGCAACTCAGACCAAGTCTCAAAGCCAAACTAGTTGCTCAGGCGGGCTCAGAAGAAGCTTGGAAGACGACATTTGATGACCCAGAACGTGCTAAATACCAAGAATTCAAGATGCAAAGCAAAGAACAGCGAGCAGCACGGCAACTGCAGACTCTACCTCTGACTGCTGGCCACGTCATTCACTTACGCAGTGCGCAAAACTAAGCAAAATGGAGTTATTACTCGTACTTCTAGTATTTACAATGTACCCCTTTCTTCTACAATCAAGTCACTGTAGCTCTATCATTATCGAAAGTAGAGAAGGACTGGGTCAGAATAATTGCTTGGTTTGAAGTCATAGAAGAGTTGCACGATAGGGATACCCTTGTCCTCCTGCTCCTTCTCCTCGGGTGTCACAGCCGCGCCAACAGCTGCACCTCGCAGTCCTAAGTCATAGAGAGTGACCATCTCATCCTTGACCTCATTGTTCTCAGTGAAGGCGTTGAAGCAGAGCTTGAGGTCATCCATGCGTCCATGGCGATCTCGCAGAGCCTTCTTGATGGAGAAGATGTGAGTGTCCTCTCTCACCTTCAGAGTGAAATTCATGAATTTCCAATTCAATAACTTGCACTCGATCTTAATCCTGTCAACAAGAGCAGAATAGTCATAAGAGAAGAGGGAGGTAGTGCTATGGTAAGGGGAGGAGAAGTCTCACATCTTTTGGATAACAGGGGGAGGAGGCTTGGGTGGCTCTTCTTCCTGTGGGCAGAGAGGCAAGTTGGCAAAGATGTGGAGAGAGAAGAGGAAGAACAAGGTCAGATAACAATCAGTGGGTGAGAGAGGTCAAGGGAAAGGGGGAAGGGAGGGAATCACTTACCGCCTTATCCTCGGCCTTAGCTTTCTTCTTCTTAGGAGGCATGGATCACTATCAACTAGTCAAAATATACACACACTATTCCACAGGGAGTTAATTAGAGATTGCCAGAAGAGCAAACAGGAGGAGAAACGGCCCCTTTAGAAACACGTGTTTCCAACGATCGCGTTTGTTTTACGTGGAGGTGGTAATAATAGAGTCTGAAGGAAACTGAAAAGATGCTGAAGAGAATCATTAATGCTTGGAAATGAAAATTCATGGTATCTTCAGTCTCTTTCTCTCAGTGACTTGGTTGGTCTCTCTCTTATGTCAACAGAGTGGCAGTAGTGACAGTCACAATGATCATAATAGGAATAGGAATAGGAATGAGTTGGTGGAGAAGGAAATAGCTAAAGAAGATAAGCAGGATAATGAGGAAGATGATGATCCTTATTATCCTCCTTTTGGTCATGCCTCTACTATTCGTAATGACATGGCTCTCCTAAGTCATCATGGACAGTTCATGGATCTCATCCATCAAGTGGAGACTATCCATGAAGTGTTAGGAACATTGAAAATAGATAACAAGACACCTTCTCTCTATTCCTATTATGGTGTCGCTCTCTATAATGCTCAACGAGTAGAGGAGGCCAAGCATATCCTCGAAGAGGCTCTACTCTTCTACCCTAATGAGACTAATACTTGGACGAATTTAGGGGAGATGCGAGTTCAAACCTTTGAATTAGATAAAGCTATAGAAGCATTTAATAAGGCTTATCAACTAGGTGATAATATGGCTATACCAAGGTTAATAAGGACAAAAGGATGGAGTGCAGATTGGAAAAGTTTTGATTTGTTCACATCTGTTTTAGAGGAGTTAGGCATACAATGTCAACAGGAGGGACATACCTGTCCAATTGATTCTAATGGTGGTATAGAGTACACTGATCTTCCTGGGGAGATCTTCTGCCTATTGACAAAGTTAGCACCAGCTGCACGAATGGATGTCTTACCTCTCATACCTTATGGAGATAGAATGACACTCCAATCACCTGATCACTTCCAGTTAGCACAGAAGAAGAATCATCGAGTTAAGATAGGATTATTATCCTCTGACTTTGGTGTGCACCCAGTTTCATCTTTAATTCGTGGTATGATTGCTTCCTTTTGGAATGACAGTATCGTTGAGTTACATTGTTTCTCCCTTCAGACCAAGATTTCATGGTGGGGAGAAAATATCTCCAATAGTCGACCAGGTTACTTCCATTATCTCACACAGATGAATTTGCGTGAAGCTGCTTTAGCTATAGCACGTCATGAGATTGATATCATGATTGATTTGAATGGTCATACAATGTATTCTGGATTATCCATTTTGGCCCATCGACCAGCCCCAATTCAGATATCATTCTTGGGACTTCCTACAACCACTGGTGCAGCTTTTATCGATTATTATATTAGTGATCCAGTGGCTTCACCACCAGAGCATCGCGGACATTATTCAGAAGCATTAGCTTATATTCCACCTTCATACATAGTTAACGATTTTGCTCAGCTGCAAGGACATGTTGGTAATGAGAGGTTAGGGAGAAGCAACTCTGATGTACTACCGATTAATCGAGAGGTTCATATGAGCTTTATGCGCAATATCTCTCAATTGGCAGCAGAAGGAGGTGCAAGTGAAGATGAACACGTTACTCACTTGGAACGATTGTTGAAAATCCAAAACTCATTCTCCCGTTCTTCATCTTCCTTGATATTCGGTACATTGTCGAATTCTCAGAAGATGGATCCTTTAATTTTCCAAGTTTGGATGCAAATCCTCTCCTACTTTCCAGAGAGTGTCTTAGTTTTCTTTCAATATGCAGGCCATCAACAAGCTATTCCTCACCTCCTCTCTCTGGCTCGTCTTTATGGTATCTCTCCCTTCCAGCTACTTGCCGTCGAACAATCACCCTGGATCGACCATCTGCAGACAAAGACAGCTCTAGACCTGGCATTGGACACCTTTGTTAAGAATGGCCATACAACTGGTTTGGATGCCCAGTGGGCGGGAATACCCACAGTCTCCTTCGCGTACCAATCTCAATCCTCAAGTCGTGCTGGTCAGTCAATAGCTGCTGGATTAGATAGTTCTACTGGGCTTGCTGTCAGTTTAAAAGATTATGAGGACCTTGTGTTGGCTATTCTGCGCGATGATGATACTCTAAGAAGCAGTAAGAGCAGGAGGAGTCGGAAGTGGACAAGGAAGAACCCATCGTTTCCTGGAATACAGAAGGAACAGAAGAAAGAAACCGAAGATAGTAGCAAGAAGACCGCTACACAATCTAATGAGGCTGGCAATAGTAACAGCAAAGGAGGTGGTAAGGGTGTGTCCAATGTCTACCACCGCCTTGCAGTTTGGCGTCAGCAGCTCTGGAAGTTGAGACGCTCATCTGTACTCTTCGATACAAGGTTCTATACGAAATCCTTTACACATTTGATACAAGCAATCTATGAGGCACGTTACATCTCAACGGTGCTCAAGGACAGTCAGTATTCTGGTATCTGGAAGGAGAAGAACAGTAGCTACCACATCATCCAATGTACAAGCAGAGCAGTGCAAAAGCAGGGACTGACTCCAGTAGAGCAGGTTTATACGGATGAGTCTTCCTTCTTTCCTACTTCTTTCTCTACAGCTACAACTTCAACTTCTGTACGTGGTGGTGGTGGTGGTGAAGTGAATAGCAAACAGTACCATGCAGCTCCCTCTTCCATGAAAAGTAGGAAGGGCAATGAGGAAGGGAATGGAGATACTTGGCCACCCATTCCTGACGAAATCTTCGACGGCAGACTTATTCTCTTGAATATTGGAGGCATTCAACCAGCTCGTGACTGGCTGAACGTCAACTTCCCGGTAAGCATCCTGATTGTTGCAACAGTATAAGCCTCTTGTTCTTGATTCTTGCCTTGCTTTTCTGACAATACAGGGTGGAGCTCTTGTTGCTTCTTTTGTACCTGACATTCATCGACCTATGCATAACCTCTACGGCCTGCCCGATAGCTCCGTCTCTGCTATTTATACCTCACATACTTTAGAACATAGCTCGTTTGGTGATAATATGTTGGTTGATGTATTGAACGAATGGTTCAGAGTCTTGCGACCTGGTGGTATTCTTTTGGTCTCAGTGCCAGATCTTGCTGTTCTCACCAGGTTAGTATGTTGACCTCATCTTTCTTTGACTAGCAATACTCACCATCTAAAACCCTTGTGCTCGTTAGATTGTATCTATCGGAGAAGCTAACCTTAGAACAGCGATGGATGGTTACGAGGATGATCTATGGAGCACAATCTGACGAGCATGACTATCACTATGTAAGGCTTTCTCATAGTAACCTACTACGTTGATTGTGTTATTTCATGAGTGATGGTTATGGTAGGTGGGATTTGACTTCACCATTCTTGAGACCTTTCTCTCTCAAGCAGGGTTCTGCAATATCACCAGAGTTTCATCTTTCAAGATCGGTTTTGTCAATCGACACACAGAGACGCCTATCACAGACAGTTCAGATATGGTCTACCTTGGCCACACGATATCGCTCAACGTTGTTGCCAAGGTATGCCCTGAGAGTAAACCACAGATTCCCTATGATGGCTTCCAAATCGAAGCCACCAGCGCTATCCCTTTCATTTCCTCTGAAGTGAGAATTCAGCAAGATGGTCTCAAGAAGTCTTCCAAGAAGAAGAAATGAACCTCATGGTGATGTTGCTACTGTGTAATGATAGGAACCTCGCAAACTGTGTAAGCAATGTATGATAGTCTAAGCGCGAAGAGATGTGTGAATAGTGCTAGAGCTAATCACTGCATCTTGACGATCAAGGTGAGATCTAATGTATTGATTGACATCCAACAATTACAGTATTATAAAAACATTACACTACCAATAGTAGTAACCAGTCTCATCAGTGGACACCTCCTCACACTTCTGTGTCCCTGAAGACTAACTAGACTAGACTACTATACCAAGCTACTCGACTATCACTACTCTACACCATCTACTCCATCCCTATTCTAACTAGTAGTAGTAGATGATATCTCTGAGGTGGTAGCAGCACATACTATACCTCTAAGGTGGGAATCTCAAGGTATACTTCAACTGAACAATTCGATTGGGTACTAGTCCAGTAGTCGGATCTTCATCTCCTTCAAACTGAACTACTACAATAGCTTCTGCATTGAGAGCATTTCTTCTTGGTGCTTGGATGACTAGAGCAGGGTAGAAGATGGTAGTGTCTGGGTAGAGGGCATAGATGCGATCCCCCTTGGACAGCTTCTTGTTACCATTGGCTACCAGATCCATCTGACCCAGTAGATGAACCTGTCCTTCAGGGATGGTATACTTCTGCTTGTCATCGACATCAAGGATGTCATAAGAGGCTATCTCACTGCGATATTGAATGATTGAGCCTAGAATGAGTGTCCCTACTATACCTCCTCCACTACCTCCTCCTCCTCCTCCTGCTACTCCTCCATCATTACCATGACTACTCTCAGCTGTCACAGAGAAGGCAACCTCAGTCTCAGGAGGGATACCAGGAGGTGCTTCATAGTCCCCTACCCCTTTGAGGTCAGCCTCGAATAGCACGAGGTCACTGTCTAGCTTCTGAGAGAACTGCTGACAGATGCGAATGAGATTGAGAGCGATAGCCTTCTTCTCGGACAACTTGGACAGAGAGCGATCAGTCAGTAAAGTGATGTCTTGTCGCATCTTGAGGTTTTGTTGTTTTAAGTTAACTACCTCTTCTTCGTCATGATGGGTAGTGGAGGAGGAGGAGGAGGAGGAGGAGGTGATCTTCTGTAGGTTGTCGAGGTAGGTTGATTCCAAGTCTGAGAGCTCTTTGCTCATCTCTAGCACTTCTCGATCAAGTTCTTTCATCTATTACAAGAAGTAGGTAGTAAGCATGAGGTGGAGGAGGAGGTGGAGGAGGAGGAGGAGGAGGAGGGTAGTCGTAGTTGTTACCAGTTCACATTCTCTGCGGACATTGTTAGGCAAGTTCTCAAGAGAAAGAAGGAAGTCTTCAAGATAGGTGGAAGACTCTTCTATCATCTCCCACACGTATCATGTACTAGTACTAGACTACCACTACTACGCTGACAATGGCATTGGCAGAGAAGACCAATTTCCCAGATTTAGCCACCTAGACCAGTCGTGGCTAAACCTGGGAAATTGGTGGCTAAACCTGGGAAATTGGTGGCAAAATCTGTTGTCTTTCATAAATAAATAGGAACTCCTAGAGGAAAAGATGAAGACTGATGACAACCAATATTATTGAATTTTCCGAGCTGATGAGCTCTTACTATGATGACTGAGAGGATATCTGGACGGTGGGATCGATGCGTCTGACTGTCAGCTAGCCATCGATGCCATTGCAAGTGGTCCACAACAATCACTTCTTAACAATCTTCTGGGTGAGACTGTGGCAGTTGAAGATATCTAAGGCTTCTACAATGATCTACACTTTCCTTACTCTTTGAGGTGACTAACAATGCACCTGCTGGTACTGGTTGACCAAAGCCTAACACTCAATACACCTATTAGACTATGTGGCTAAGGATGGCACCACCAAGACTGTCATCACCAGTAGAACTCATGATACGAACTGGAAGCGTTGCGAAGAACAGACACAGTGAATGGCATCGACACACACTGCCAACTGCGAAAAGTCAAAGAGTGAGTCTATCATAGTGATGACACTTCGTGATATTCTCTTCTCTATTAAACTAATGAATGAATGCATAATAAGTAAACATCAATAAATGATCGTCAAGTGAAAGCATGCTTTTTTAACACAAGCTACAACAAGAAGAAGCAGTTGACGACGACGACTGGTTCATGAAGAAGTTGGGAATGACACTATGAAAGTGCAAGCCAGAGTTCACCAAGTCAATAAAGTTATCTATTACACAGGAAGGGAAGAGAGGGTCAGTGGTAGTCAGAAGAGGATGACAGCCTACCTAGTCTGACAGGAGGGACAGGTCAGGGGGAGTTCTTACCAGCTATGAGAGGCTTGGACTTCATTAATGCTCTGAATATTTCCTCACTTCCACACAGACCTTGAGCTTTGCCAACTTTACAACTTGCTTTCCATTTCAATTGAGATTTGATTTGTTTTTGAATTATTGTTCTCAGCTTTTCTACAGTACCACTAACATCAACAGGAGCAGGAGGAGTACTACTCTGAACTTCACTGACAGGTCTTTTCTTTCCAGTCACATTCACCACCACATTGGCACTGGAACTGTTACTGTCGAGATGATCTTTGATATGGTTGATCAAGACCATCAAACTGTCAATGAGTTGATCTTGTGATTGAGATAGAAAATAGTCTTCATTTCTGGTAATCAAATCTTCCACAGACAAAGAAGAAGAAGAACTCATGATGATGATAGACTATAATAAATTGACTTGTATAACGAGGAGGATTTATGCTTTGATCACAGCTCTTGAATTGTTGAAAGTAAAATGATTGTTGGTTGTGTCAGAAGAATTAAGCTTAACTGTTAACTGTTACTACTAGTAGTATTATTAGGTAGAGGTAGAGGTATTATCTTCTTATCAGTTAGTCTAGAGTTAAATTATGACATAGTCTGTGATGGACATGATTGAATGACATTGAAGGATATGAAGATGTCTTGAGAGTTCTTCATTGCAGAAGGGACAGAGAAATGTGTGTGGGTGTTTGCGGAAATTTGGCGAATCCCGGGAGTTGGCGCGGATGCAGCGGAAGTGAATCTCTTGTCTTTTTGAAAACACATAATCTCAATGATTTGATCACGTCTTTCTTCGATTCTTCACCACCACAAAAGGTGCCCAAGCTGTATCTTTAGCATACTATTGCTCTCTGAGTCGAGAGAAGCGATTGTATCACAAGCTACATGAAAAAGGAAAGGCAGAAGAGAAAGACTTGGAATTGATCAGATGTCCCTGCAAGCGACTTTTCAAGACAATGTCCCTGCAAGTCAACCTATAAAGGGATTGTAAAGAGCGAATAGAAGGGGGCGGGCAGAGGAAATAGAGTGTAGCTGATGAGGATTGGAGACAGCAGCGAGCTAGTTTAAACACTGCTACTCTAACAACAGCAGGCACATCTGTTTGCTGTAATCTTAACAATTCTACTCGTTGCACAGCAGGAAATAGCATTTGACATGCCCAAACCTCATTCCAACGATCAAGTGTCTCTTTTCCAACGATCTAGCGAGGAGGGAATTGTAACTCTTTGAAGAGTATCTCACAGTTGACAGTAGAAAACCGAATTGTACTCGGCATCATAGAAAGACTCAAAGGAGATCACTGATCGCTGGATTGGGGTTGGGATGATGAGCTTTGGGGTATTATTATGAAGAATCGTCAGCATTACCAGCAGCTGTACGGTTTCCAAGCGATCTTCGTCTTCATTTCCGTCAACTTCTTCTTCTTCTGCCACAAGATAATCAGTGATGAGCAAAATTAGAAATTTGTTCAGTAGCTCGTTCACCAATAGATCATCGCAATCCAGGGGATCTCTGAAGGGTCGAATATTTTCTTCAAGTTCTTCTAATAGTTCCCAATCGACGCGGATTCATTCACTCTTATGCAGGGTAATTTGCATAATTCATTTCCGCCAACAGAGACAACCCCAAGTATAAATACAACCCAAATGTGATTGACAACCCGACGTCGGACTCCTTTCTCGTGCGCACTACAGAACTTCTAGAACTTCTTCGTTGGTGACGTCAGCAGGTTCTTTTGGTTTGTGTTGCCCCGCCCTCCCTCCCGCACTGTTCTTGTTATGGCATTCCATTCCATTCTTTTCAAGTTTGAACAAGTCCCACAACCAACTCAACAAGTCCTAAGCAGATAAGCTAACAGTAGCACTAACTTGCTTCTCACTTCTTCTCCTTCCAGCGAACTCAATTACAATACTCAAAAATTGAGTATGGGGAGTTCAAAGCAACAGCAATTTCTGACTTGCAATGGCCCACTGCATCATGGTAAAAAGGTCCCTATTGGCGAATTCGTTCCTTCTGAACAAGAAAAAGGTCTTGAACCCAAAATTAGGGGTAGTGGGCAAAGAAAGATCTCGTGTAAAAATTGCCAAAAGCACTGCTACCTAATGAGAACATACGGTATTACCTTGAAAACCTACAACAGAATGTTGGAGGTTCAAGGAAAAAGCTGTGGGATCTGTAAAGAGGCTTTTGGCTCCGAAGTTTCACATGTGGATCACAATCATGCTACAGGAGCCGTTCGAGGAATCTTGTGCATGAATTGTAATACCAGTATTGGAAAGATGAAAGATAATCCTTCGTTCTTGGTCCAAGCTGCTACATATCTTATTAAAGCAGATGGATTTAGAGAGTCTGACCTCACAAAGCTCAATGAAGGACTGTCGGAACTGACCCTCTTAGTTAAAGAAGCACAGGACAAGAAAGAGGAAGAAAAGCCTCGCAAGACTAATCCTTCTAGTGTGAAGACAACAAAAAAAGAGAATAAGGAGAGGAAATAAATATGAGGTAACCTACCATATCTTGTTGTTACTCGACATGTCAGAGCAATCTGTGACTCACCTTGTTGATTATCAGGCTCTATCTAAGGAGCAACCTATCCTTCGTAAGCGAGAGGTTAATTTCTCTTCTCTCACCCTCGCGTTCCATTTTGTTTTGAAGCCACTTACACTTTGGACTATCCTTTAGGGAGGTTCCTTCAGTTAGTAGATTTAGTATCTTAGAGAACGAGTAACTAACAGATTAGCAAACAATATCATAGGAAAATATACGAATCTGGTATAGTATATTCTTTTTGATCATCTCCCAACAACTGACATTAACTACTACAAGTATAACAACTATTATTATTATTATTTTTAATATTATCATCTAATAGTCTAGTTATAAGATAGGACATGTAGTATATACTAACAGTATTACTATCTATCGTATAATATTTTAACTTAAGTATTCTTCTATAATAACAACAACAATCTTTTGTTTGGTACGACTAGTATTAACTATTATTGCAGCATGTTAGCTGTTAGCAGCTGTAAATAGTCCATAGCTACCATTTATAATATGATACTTGTATGCGAGAATGAATGATTCAGCTCATGTACCGTAGCTGCTGAGTCCATTGAGTTAACTATCAATTTCTCTCATTGACAAGACATCATAATGTCTTGAATAGTTGATTCAAAGGATGTTTATATTGGCTAGTCATTGACTCATGGAGCAGTTATTAGTAGCAGTTCTGTGTTGTGCTAGACTCACTACTACCTCATCACACAGTGCTAGACTACTACAGTAGACTACCACTAGACTATCTGCTGTCTGTTGGACAACAGTACTGTAGTAATGGTAATAAAGGACAGAGAAACTCTCATCACAAGAAGAATAACAGTTACAGCAGAAGAGGTTATCTACTATAAGACAGCAGCTACTAGATAACAAGGTACTACAGTAGTAGAAACGAGGTAGTGTACGAGGAGTTAGTGGCCAGTAGAGGAGGGAGTGGTAGTAGAATAATAACAGTCAGAGTTACCCTCCCAATAGTCCAACAGTCAGACAGACAATCAATCAATTAGTTAGCAAGCTACTAGACTGACTAGCTGCTACCAAGTTGTTGAAGTGAATCACTTCTGCTCGTCGTCGGGGTCATCAGGCAGTGGCTCAGCAGAAGGAAGCAGTCCTCCCCATTTCATGGCAGCCCCTCGTCTACGATAGAAGAGCACATAGGCTGTACCATTCACTGCACTACTAGGCTCCGTCTCACTGACTGAGGAGTCGTTGAAGTAGTACCTAAACACACACACAGACACACAGACACACAGACACACACACACACACACACACACACACACAGTTAGCATGTGTTATGATGTAAATGTAGCTACAATAGCTTCTTCTTACCATTTCTTTGCTTCAGTGTTATAAGCTGTGGCAGTGTAATGTCCTCCTCCTAGTCCTCCCATATGATGAGAGACAGCATAGAGGTCATAGAGGTAGCGACTATCATCCTCCTGCTCCTCCACACTACTACTACCACTACCTCTTTCACTACCTCTGCCTATGACAAACTTCCTGAGATCCAAGCCTGTGATAGGGAAGTCCACGACATCATTGATCTTGTCTCTATGGACGAAGTATTGACCAGGTACAAAGAGGAATCTCTTGAGGTGTAGGATGAGCACGTCAGGGGTAGTGTACACGTCCATCTTCTTGATGGGGGACAAGTGCTCCTTGCACACGGGGCAGTAGAGAGTCTCTGTGGAGGCTAGCTTCTCTCTCTCCACGAACTTCTCCAAGCAGTCATAGATTGACAAGCCACCACCACGAGACTTGCTACTACCACTACCTCCTCCTGCTCCTCCTCGCAGTGTCTTCTTCCCCTCTTTCTTCATCACACTACTACCATGGCTATCATATCTAGGTCTAGTAGTATTGCGAGAGAAGGACTTGTCTTCATCATCTGTACCCACCTCCTCCTCCTGCTCCATAGCACTGCTACTACTCTCTCCTTCCTCCTCCTCCTGCTCCTCCATAGCAGAGGGTAGAAGACGAGCTAGCTTCTCAGGGTCGAGGTAGTCACGAACTATAGTACTACCTTGTAGAGGCCCGCGCAAGGTAATAACAAGTACCTCTCTACCTAGGGCTGCTAGACCCGCCCATGCTACCTCCTCCTCCTCCTCCTGCTGCTCCAGCACCGGTCCTAGCACTGCCGAGTAGTTGTTAGTACTGGTCCTCAGCGTGTAGTACCTACTGAGATCTTTCTCAGCAGTTGAGAGAGTCACAGGGGGTAGCAAGGAGGTGGAGGAGGTGGCGGAGGTAGTAGAGTTGTAGTGGTGGAGGAGGGGGAGGAGGAGGAGGCTTCGTATAGCTCTGTGCAGCTTCGAGACGGTAGCAACCTGTGCACGAGTGAAGGCTAGGCGATGGATGATACCCAATGACTCGATACGATTATCTCCCACCGCAGAAGGCTGAGCGAAGATGACGTCAATACCCACTACCTCCTCCTCCTCCTGCTCCTTCTTTCCTCCTCCTGCTGCTGTTCCTGCCACTACTGAGGTAGTGGTAGCACTACGTTGATAGCTACTACTACTGCTACTGCTACTACCATAGGCAGAGTAGTAGCTAGTAGTGGAGGAGGAAGCGTAGGAGTGTGTGGGGTAGTCAGGTAGTGGCTGTGCTAGGTGGAAGGCTAGCAGCACTTCCATACGACTGCTACCCACATAGGTAGCCACAGCTACCCTGCCAGAGTCACGACTGTTGAAGTTCTTGCAGACAGAGGTGAGTCTAGAGGAATAGGCCAAGGCGAAGTGGAAGGAGTAGTTGTCATAGTTCAATGAGGTAGAGGTAGAGGTAGTAGTAGCAGGAGGAGGAGGAGCAGTAGCAGGTGGAGCAGGAGGAGGTGTGACCATGTCATAGCCTTCTTCTTCTTCACCATCATCTTCATCGCCTGTGAGGTGAGAAGAAGTAGGAGGAGAGACCATCTCATAGCTACTATCCTCCCCTCCTCCTCCTCCTACTGCTGCTACTGATGGCCTCTGGACAGGTAGTAGAGCAGGTAGATAGCCTAGCTCTTTGATACGATCCAATAACAACTCCTTCATCTGAGACATGATAGCACAGAGATCTACCTCTAGCTCCATCTTCACCCACTTCACCTCTACCTCGGTAGTGTTCGAGGGGGTACGGGTCGTACTAGTACTAGTAGTAATAGCACTAGTAGTAGAGGAGGAGAAGGGTTTGGCTAGCAGCAACTGCATCAAGATGGTCACCTTCCTCGTCTGTCTGATAGGAAGAGGTAGTGACAAGACATTGTAGGCATCAAAGGTAACAGACTGTCTACCACATTTGGTACACGTCACATGAGACTTGAGCAGTCCAAAGAGATGATCCACTAGGAAAGAGTCATTACGAGAGAGGTAACGTCTCCAGCACTCCCTCGCCACTACCTCGTCACTACGGTTCTTGGACTCTAACTGGCTAACATAAGGCTTGCTAGTCACTCGATTGAGATCTTCATGTAGACCATCGAGGAGAAAGCCGAGTAGCTCTTGTGCATCTTGTTGATCATACCCTGCGAATTGAGGTTGGAATTGTCCTAAGGTAGACTTGAAGTCACGCGGCACTACCTTGAGGTAGTGGTTGCTCCAGAGGTCAGCTAGCACTTGGCGATACGCTAGCACTAGTTTACCATTGTGTCCTAGAGGGTTGTTGTAGTTGATCTCTTGGAGGTAGGAGGAGGAGGAGGAGAGGAAGTAGTTGGTTAGCACTGCAGTGTGTGAGAGACACTGTAGGATGGAGTTGAGGAAGCATGTGTTACCTAGATTGGCTAGACCTACTACCCCTGGGGCAGGGGGCTGGCCCCGACTATGAGAGTCATAGGAGTAGGAGGAGTAGGAGGAGGTGTAGGAGGAAGTATAGGAGGAGGAGGAGTATCTCCCCACCCCGGTAGTGGTGGTAGTGGTAAGAGGGGAGGTGGTGGAGGAGGAGGAGGGGGTAATATAGGAAGAAGACAGGTAAGAGGAGGCGGTAGGGGTACGGGTATTAGAGCGGTAGGCTGGGAGGTGCACATGGTGTGCACAGATGTCCTCCTGGTAGCGATCGAACCAGCAGGTCACTACCTTGCTCTCTACCGAGGTAGTGCTAGTCGATGGGATGACACCTCTGAGCTTCCTCTTATCATCATCTTCTTCCTCTCCTCCTCCTCCTACTGCCACTTCTTCTTCAGTTACCATAACGCTCTCCTCCTCCTCCTGCTGTTCCACCACCTCCTCAGAGGTGGAGGAGCGACAGGTAAAGCCCTTAGGTGGAGTGAATTCTACTGCCAGACGCTCTCCTTCAACCTTCTTGACTACTCCAGCTACCCAATGACACTTCCCTCCTCCTGCTACTGCTGCTCCTCCTCCTCCTGCTACCTTCTTCGGCTGACAGCACACTTCAACTTGACTACCCTCTTTCCAAGTCCATCGATCCTCTGTCTCAGAGTGCAATGGTCGACATCTCTGGTAGAGAGTGTGTGCGAGTAGCTTCTCGTCGAAGTCCTTCTCCCAGGCTAGGAAGTGTACCACGAGGTCTCCCTCCGAGGTAGTGCTCACTACCCTCCCCTCATACCACTTCTTCGCCTTGTCCTGCACATCTAGTACATCTCCTACTCGTAACAGAGTCTTCCAGCGGTTCAAGACCTTGTCTCGAGGCCAAGGGGTACCTTCCAGGGAGTAGGAGGTGCGCTTGGCTGCCTCCACTATTACCTCTACCCCTCCTCCTCCTCCTGATGCTGACTCTTCTAAGAGCTCCGCTAGAGTCTGTCGGAGGATTGCCTGATCTTCACTGTAGAAGAGCTTCCAGTCTCCATCCCATTCTACCACTTCTTTGCGGAGATACCTCACCCCTCCTCCTCCTCCACCACCTCCTGCTGCTACTGCTACCACAGCCTTCTTACTATCATCAACACTATCAGTGTCATCGACAGTGTCCATCTGTGAAGACTCACTGGCTTTGCTCTCTAGTACACTGGTAGCACTACCTCCTCCTCCTCCTCCTGCTGCTACTGAGGGACCTTGACCTGGTCGACGTAACCAGTACCTCAACTTATACCACACAGGAACAGAGAACTTCTGAGTCAACTCTTCCACTACCTTGTCCATAGTGAAGGTCTTGTTGAAGTAGGCCTTGAGGTAGTGCCCCTGCACCTCCTTGCTCTTCATCGGGTAGCAGGTCTCCACACTGTCACAGAGGTAGGCCTCCACTCGCACTGGGTAGAGGTTGATCTGGTGGTGGTGAGGACCAAGGGAGAGGACTCCTCTAGAGAAGGTCATAGGGCCCCCGCCATACTTCTGGAAGAGGTAGGAGGCAGTGCTGAGAGGTAGCAGGATGATGTCCTGTCCCTCCCCTAGACCTGGTCGAAGCTCTGTGGGGTGGTCAGCTGAGAGGGAGAGGGAAGAGTTGTCAATAGGACCAGGACCAGGAGCAGGAGGCAAGCCTGCTGCTACTGTTGTCGTTACCTCCTAGTAGACACACACCACACCATATTGTTAGCAGGAGGAGGAGGAGGAGGAAGGGGTAGTACTGTACCTGTGGGGAGTGACTGTGACTGTGACTGTTGTTGTTGTCAAAGTCCACGAAGTCCTTCCAGCGCAGGAACCATTCATAGACAATTGGATGCCAGCGTTGAGAATCCTTGGGCTGAGCTCGAAGACCTGATCGAACTAACTCGATCTCTTCTTCTCGACTGAGAGAGCGAGGGGGATTGTGAGGGGCAACACTACTAGCTGCTCCTTTACTAGCTGCTGTACTACTACTAGTAGACAAGGAGGAAGAAGAAGAAGAAGGATTTACCATCACACTAGACTGTAGACTAGCTGCTGACACTAACACTTCTGACAATAGCAAGAAGAAATAATAATAATAATAATACCACTTGGTAAAAGAAAAATCAAGGGAGAGAAGATCAAGAGTGATAGTGATAGTCCAGTACTGGGAAAGAAGTGGACGACGTTCTTCTCTTGTTCTTCTCTACAAGATGATGATTCTGAGCAGACAGCAGCGACACAGACAGTCTTAGAGGCAGTCCCAAGTCCTCTCTCATGAGAGTGGTCAAAAATTATTACCATGCGTGGAGTATAATGCTAAGTTAACATAAACTGTTTCTTTTTAGCAGTTTTCTTCATCAGAAGTCTGGTGAGAGTGAGAGGAAAAGCATCTGAAAGTTGTCTTTCCACTATGATCTTGATGAATGCGAGAAATGCTTTTATTCTGTGGACTTTCCTCTTGGTCTCCTTTGGCTTGTGTGAGGTAAGGATGGCTGCTACAAATATCGTTTATTATTTGCTATTGTCTCATCCCGGCATCCTCTTCTCTCATTAGCGCACGGTGATAGAATTGCTTCCATCCAACTTCAAAGAAACTATTGCGAAGCCTGGATTGACGTTAGTTAGCTTCTATGCTCCATGGTGTGGGCATTGCAAGGTGCTGGGCGAGGCTCTCAAGAAGGTGGCGGCTTCCCTGGACCAACAAGAGATCGACGTGAGGAGACCTCTGCTCATACCCTACTGCTTTTCTTGATTTTCATAGCTCACTCTATCCTTATCTGTTCTCAGGTTTTAATAGCTCAAATTGATGGATCAGCTGAGTCAGCCTCTGTGCTGGCGGACGAGGAGCAGGTGACAGGCTTCCCCACTCTCCTCCTCTACAGCGAGGGTCAGCGAATAGCAGAATATACAGGACCACGAAAAGCAGATCATATAATAGAATACTTGAAACGCAAGTCCAACCCTCCAGTGCGAGTGATTGAAAGCTTGGATGAGTTAGCTCCTTTTCTCACTTCATTGGAGGACTCGCGCTACCTGGACCATGGCGTATTAGGCCTTGCCTTGGCTGTATTCTTGCCTGGTGTTGAACCAAGTCATGCTATGCAGACTTATACATCCTTTGCAAGTGGATATGATGAGGCATTGTTCTTCATGACTCAATCAGCAACGATCGCAAGAGAATTCCATGTTCAGGTGAGTGTGTTGAATATAGACCTTCTCTTATCTCTGCTCTGATGATAAAGCACAATGAATTGCTTTCTTACCAGAGCGAAGCACTGGTGGTTTACAATGGGGATAGGAAAGATGTCTACCATCTAGTGTCGTTGTCTCCCAATGTGACGGAGGAAGACTTACTTCGCTCTCTTCTCGCATTTTCTCTGCCATCATCTTTGCCATACACTTCTGAGACTACCGCACTGATTGATGCTATCCCAGTTCCTACACACGCCATCGCCTTCTATGATGGCAGTGGGAGTGATGAAGTCTTCTTGGATTCTGTCGTGGCCGCTGCTAGCGACTACAGGGGACGGTCAGTAACTTCAGTAACTTGATGTCCTTGTTTTGTCGAATCAACCTTATTGTATACAATTGGATGCGGTGTTGATTTGTTTTCCAGGGTATTGGTTATTGAATCTAGCTCTGAAGAATACGCTCTGATGAACCATTTCGAGATTCGCGATTCTGATCTTCCTCAGGTTGAATATAACAGAAATCATTCCAAACTCACTCTCGTAGTCATTCTCATCATATTTCATTGATTCAGCTCTTTTTAGTCAATCGTGCTGAGGATCCTCCTTTGCGGTACTCTTTTGCTGAGTATTTAGCCCAGCTACCACCAGATTCTTTGCCAGATTCTTCTGGTAGTACTCAACCTCTGCAACGGCATCCATCGTAAGAACTCCATGACATATTGTAGGATTAACTTCCTTGGCGATGAGGTAATTTCATCTCTCTCTCTCTTTGTCTAATAGCGTCAAGCGAATTGTTGAGGTTGAAGATGAAGAAGAAGTCTTTCAATTCAATTCAACTCATATCCAACAGTTTTTCAACAGTTATCTCATTAATGAGCTTCCTCGAGCTCTTTCCTCTGAGAAGATCTCTGTCATAGCAGAACTCAATCGAAAGAATCCAATCCCACAGATTGTTAATATTGCCGGTAGTCAATTTAATGAATTGTAAGCATTGATTGTATTTATGTTTGTTTTCTTCTCTGTGTGATGTACTGTTGTTGCAATTTTATTGTATTTGTTTCTTCTTTCCTAGGGTGATAGATGCTGATGATGACAACACATTAGTCTTCTTCCATGCTCCCTGGTGCATTCATTGCAAAATGACAGAGACCATGTTAGCAGAACTAGTGGAAGACTTACCAATGCTACCTCCATTAAAGATCTTTCGCATTGATGGTTCTCGAAATGAAGTATTCCATCCAAAGATAAGAGTGCGAGGCTTTCCTATGGTCTTCCTCTTTCCAGCACATGACAAAGCTAATCCGCTCTACTATGATGGAGAAAGATCAGCTGAGGCGTTAAGTGCTTTTATTCGAGAACATTGCTTGTTGTCAGATGACCATTTAGAAGAGTCTGAGGATAATATTGTCGAGGCTCAAGTGGATGGAGAAAATCGTGTAGCCTAATAGGATAGATCAGTAGTTATTCCTATTACATAAATGCAAAATTCCTGCTGGAATGGAATTATCGACATTCTATCTGGCGTAGTCTATTAGATTGTGTTCTGGAACCATGCCCATGACTTGACTAGTATTCTTACCATATTCGCTTACTCTCACAAACTGAAAGATACTCTTTGACTTCATTTATAAATTGAAGATACGAGTTGATGACTGAAAAGTTCCTTCACTTCCCACCACATACACATACACACAGTCAACATTCACTTTCTCATAATCAAATGCACCAAGCAAGCGATGACGAGAACATCACTCGAATGATGAATGACATCAGAAGGGTCCATCAATCCACGATCAACTCACAACGAGAAATTCGTCGTCTCATAACTCAAACCGTACAGATTCTTGTTGATCAAGACTCTATGATCAATGAATCATTGACAAAGAAAGCAGATGTAACGCTGCTCAGAGATGTTTGGTCCAAGAGTGACTCTGACGAGGAGGCTAACACCAAGGAGTGACGGCCCCCACTCATAAAGATGATCGCAATCATTTCATGCATCTTTGAGAGAGTCAAAGAATCAATGTGCATAATTGATGACAAATACTCATTTAACAACTAAACTTATTTGGTAAATAGGGATCAGAACGAGAATGATTCTCTTATTTAGCTTTCATTTACAATGGCTAACAACTTCATTGTATATCATCGATGACTAAGCAATCAACTCACAAAATGCTGTTCTTCACTAATGCCAAGGCTCCATTGCTTTTATTATCTTCCGAGAGAGATTCCAACTGTTCTTTCGCAAAAGACAACAATTGTTCATTAACCTTTGTCTCTTGATCTGCAGCAGCTGCTGTTTCTTGATTTGATGAAGAAGGACGATCCAATCTTTGTATCGTCTTACAAGCCGCTACAAGACCATAAAGAGCCCGAAGATTGTATTTGCCAGCTTGGAAGTTCAATGAGATTGTGTAATGCCTACGAGCATCGCGAACACTTTCAATTTCACCCAAGGAATATAAAGCTTCTGCGAGACGACTATGATGATGAGCATTGCGGGGATCGAGAAGAACAAGTTCTTCAAAGCAATGAATAGCAGCAGGATAATCGCATTGAGACAGATAGACCTCTCCTAACTCTGCCCAAGACCCGCCATCTCCAGGGAAGATCTTCAGAATATTATTAATCTCTTCTATCTGACCCGATACATTGCCTTGAGCTTTATGAATGCTCGCTTTGCGTTTCATTGCGGCAACATTGGCAAGATCATCCTTCAATATCTCATCATAAACATTTAACGCTTTCTTATATTTGCCTGCAGCAATGCAAGGGAGGAAGAAGAGAACAAGTTAGTGTGAAGGATATCGTGTGTAGAGCAGAAGGAGAGAGGGAGGCTGGCTGGCTTTGTGCTAACCTTGAGCTTCCAGCAACATGCCATGCAGGCGAACTACACGGTGACTGTTGAGAAACTGCTTCTTCAGCTTTGTAATTGTCTCCGCGGCCAAAGAAAAGTTACCCTGATCAATTGCCGCAATACAGATCTGTTCGTGAAGATTCCATACTACCTCATGACATCAAACACGACATGACATGGCGAAGGGTTAAACAGGAGACAGGCCATTGAGCTCAAGGCTTACCATCAATATAACTTTCCCCAGACAAGAGCTTGGGCCCCCATAGTAAGACAATATCAGAACGTGTGACCTGGAAAATCAATTCTATGATCAGCTTCAAAGCCTGGAAGAGCGAGGGCAGACAGGGAAAAGAGAAAGCCTTCACTCACCTTAGACTTGCGAAGTTCCTTCAATACCTTCCTGACAAATGAAGTAGACAGAGATTTGGGATCCTTTGCAGAATCATACTGTGCTAATAAATCTGACAAAGTGAGATCGTCCATTTTCCTTGCCAGCAATCAATCAATCAATCGATCTCTGCGAAATTCCATGCCACGGCATGACGCTAGTACAGGATGCGTGGGGAAATTAACTTAAGAGGAAAGCCACTTAGAAACTGACACCACCCTGGCCTTAATTCCTTTCAACATATACACAGTACAAGAGTAGAGAAAAGGAAGAAGACCCCTAGGAATCCTTCACCTATTTCTATTACGGCCGTCTATTCGACTCATCCAGAGAACTCGACCTGGACGAAGCAGCAGACCCGCCATTGCCATTACCATTGGAAGCACTACCACTGTTGTAACTACTCCTACTCTCAGCATATTTCGTAGCAATTCTGCTATTGGACAACTTGTGAGAGAAATGTAGACTAATCTGAATAACTAGAAATGTCGCAAGAATGGAGAGATCAACGGCAGCACAAGAATAGAAAGCACGACAGATGCCCATCTTGCGACTCAACTCTCCTCCTATAAGAGATCCCAGAGACTGTCCAAGACCTCCATAGACACCATTCAACAGTCCCAACTAGAAGACAAGCACAAAGTGTTAGCAAGGGACTAAGAGTGTATGTGTGTGTATGTGGGGGAAGGAGGGAAGGTACTCTGTCATACAGCAGGTAGTCTATTGACCTCTTACCATTGTTGCTGTTAAACTCTTCGGAGAGATATTATAAACATAATAGGTAGCACCAGACCAAAAGAGAGCAAAAGTGATTCCTCGTAATAACTCAGCAGGCATCGCATGCCAAGGATTACGAATATAAGCATAAATCACAAATCGTATAACATAAGACAACAATGACACTGTTAAGACGCCATTGATACCTAATATACGAACTAAGCTACCTGATATCCAAAACATTGGACCACCTGCTAGACTAGAGGCTAATCTAGATACTCCTAGTACATTACCATAATTCCTACCCACTCCTACCTCTGCTAGACGAATATAAGCAAAATTCTCTACAATACCAGAAGATACTCCAATGATAAAGACGATGGTAAAGAACATCATTACTCGCCAATCAAAGAAGACATCTCTTAATGCTAACCACACATTCATAGGAGGAGGAGGAATCACTGGACGTGGTCGACTAAACTTTAAATGATTTAATATATTCATTTTCTTCCAAAACCGATGACGTCCAATATTATTCTCTACACTATTACTACTACTCTGATCATCATCATTACTATTAAGAGCTGGTTTAGGATCAAACGTTGACATAATCAATGCAGTAGGAATAGCTAATAAGACTTGTACGCCAAAGATACCTCTTAGATTCTGTGTTAACACTGGACCTACTAGATATGATCCTATACCAAATCCAACTTGTCCAAAGAGACGAGAGCGTCCATAGGCAGTCTTATCAGACAACATTGACATGACTGCACTATCTAGCAAAGGTCTAACAGGGGCATAGAGGGCAGCAGTGACTGCTACCACAACAGACAACCAGAGCATATGCTGCTTACAAGAGATCATCGCACAACGAGCTATCACTGATCCAATAAACGTGAATAACATGATTTGCTTATGCTTCCCTGTAGCATCTGCTAGAGCACCCCATAGAGGAGAGACAAGGAAGGTCACAGCAGGGGTAATCGCACCTAATAATCCTAATTCCATATCAGATACTCCAAGATAACGATAGAAGATAGGGATATACGGCATGACAGAGCCTAGGGTAGCATAGAATAGGAACATGAGGCAGTTGATAGTGACCAGAGAGGACTGTGGTTTACCCTCTACTGCACCATTACTACTACTGCTACCTGCTATGATCACCTCTTGGAGACTTTGTCTCTTCACCTGTTGGATAGTACGAGATTTGATCAGAGGCAGGGAGGAGGAGGAGGAGGAGGAGCGAAGAAGACTCTTCTTCACTGTAGAGGATGGACTACTACTACTACTGCTAGTAGTACTAGTAGTAGCTGTGGTAGATGATGATGAGAGGATGACCACTGCAAGGAGTAGCATGAGGTAGTAGCAGCTAGTACAGTGCAAGACCTTCATAGTCTAGAGGGGAAAGTTGCAATGACAGAGAGAGTAGTTGTTCTAGTAGACTATTAGACTAGCAGTGACAGTGACAGTGACAGTGACAGTGACTACTGCAGTGACAGTGACAGTGACAGTGTGATAGACTAGGTGAGGGTGGGGAGAAGTTGCCTATAGAATAGTGAATGAGAAGAAGTTAGAACTATCTCAACAAACACTTGCAAATTGTTAAGTCTGTCTACTATTCAATTGTTTTCTCAATATCAGAGATTTTTTGAATTACTGCTATTGATTGCTATTGGTATTCAGTGTTACTGCAGTGTTACTGCTGCTATTGAGGTGCTTGAGCCAGTCGATCTGTACAGTACTGCACCAAAGGCAAGCTTTGTAAAAGTCAGAGATGTAACCACGTTTCTCGTATCTTTGTTCTGACTTATCCACCTTTTACCTGTGGTGGTAGTTTCTTTGGAAAGTCGATTTTTATCAGAAGACAGAGAGTTTTCTAAGAGGACAGTAAGGGTTTTTAAGTACGGTTTGTCAGCTTCTGTCTCTCTGTCAGTCTGTCTGACATCTTGAGATAGTCAGTCTAATATCTGTTGTTGTCAGTGTTGTTATTTGTCATAATTTAAAGATGAGAAGGATTACAAATTACCGTCTATCCTCTATTATCAAAAGAGGGTTTTCCTCCTCCTCCTCCTGTTCTTCTTCTTCTTCTAGGAGAGAAGATGGTGCCTTATTGTTATTGGGAGGTAGTAATAATAGTAATGGTAGTGGTTATGGTAGTGGTTATGGCAGAGGCTATGGCTATGGTAGTGGTGTGTCATCATGTGTGTTCTCTCTGCTAGCTCTCACTCTCTTGCACACTGCACACACTGCACACACTGCTCACTATGACAAAGCGATTGAACCTCATTCAGGTGTCAGCTACTCCACTGACGAGACCATTCTGAACTGGTCCAACACTCATCGCTGCCAACCTGCTCGTCTCTACGAGCCAAAGAATGCTCAGGAGGTACTTCGTCTCTTACAATTCCTTCATACCACTAAGACCAAGGCTCGTCCTATCGGAACTGCTCTCTCTCCTAACGGCATTGGCATGTCCTCCTCCTCCTCCTCCTCCTCTCAGAGCCACCACCACCACCACTACAATGACGTCATCTCTCTGGCTGCTATCGACTATATTGAAGTGGATACCCAAGCACACACTGTCACAGTAGGTGCTGGTGCTCGTGTGTCAGATGTACTCAAAGCTCTTGCTGCTCATGGACTAACATTAGCTAACTTCTCTTCTATTCAAGAGCAACAACTAGCAGGATGGACTCAGATTGCTGCTCATGGTACAGGAGTCACTCTACCCACTGTTGAAGAGATGATAGTACGGTTGAAGTTAGCTACCCCTACTGAAGGTCTCTTGACTCTAAGTGAAGAAGAAGAAGGAGGAGGAGGAGGAGGTCTATCTGACTTGTTCTCCTTTGCTAAGGCTGGTCTAGGTGCTCTAGGGGTAGTCACTGAACTAACTCTACGATGTATCCCTACTCTCACTTTAAAGGAACACACTTATATCACAGATGTAGCTAATGTGAAGAAAGACCATTATGACCTCCTCAAGACCTATCGACATGTCAGATACATGTGGTTACCTTATACCAATCAAGTAGTCGTTGTGGTCTCCAATCCCACTACTACTACCACTACTACTTCAACTTCAACATCAGATGATGATGATGATCCTGCTAGTCGTAAAGTAGCAGAACAACTACAACGACTATCTAACAACAAGAAGGACAAGAAGGGTAGTAGACCTACTCAAGCTATGATAGATCTTCTCATCTCTACACAAGGTATTACCTCTGCAGAAGAGGTAGTAAAGGCAAAGAATGAACTGAAAGATCTCTCTTTCACAGAGTTACGAGATCGTCTACTAGATCTACATCCTCTAGATCATCATTATATAGAACAAGTAAATAAAGCAGAAGCAGAGTATTGGTGTCATAGTATAGGTAGTCGTATAGGAGATAGTACAGAGATATTAGGCTTTGATTGTGGTGGACAACAACTAGTCTATGAGGTAGCTATTCCTATCGGATCACTTGATAATAAGACTTACTATGATGTTGACTTTACAATGAAGATATTAGAAGTGATTAAGAAGGAAGGTCTACCAGCTCCTTGTCCTATAGAACAACGATGGACTAGTCGATCAACTGCTACTATGTCACCAGCTTATTCTAATCATATGAATGATGTCTTCTCTTGGATTGGTATTATCATGTATCTACCACCTAGTCAGAGTGAAGAACAAAGGAAAGAGATTGAACATGTCTTTCAGAAGTATATTGCTTTGATTCAACCAATAGTTGAAGAATATGCTGGGCATGCTCATTGGGCGAAGATAGAGTTACCTACTACCACCACCACCACCACCTCCTCCTCCTCCACCACCCCTTCTTCTGCTATGAGTGCAGCTGCACAGTCAGCTGTAGTGGCTAACAGTGGTTCATGGGCTGATAGTGGATGGTGGATAGTAGACTTCATGCTCTCTTGGGTAACAGCTTCTAAGTCAGTGGCCACTACCTCTACCACTGCTACCACACCAGAAGAAGCACTACAACGTCTACGTGGTCGTATTGCTGAGAGATATCCTGTGCAGAAGTTTAATTCATTTAGAAAGGCATTGGATCCTAATGAGATTCTAACGAATCGTTTACTAGATGAATTGTTTTATGAGACACATTACAAGAATAATAATAACAAGAAGGGGGAGGAAGTAGGAGCAGGAGGAGGAGGAAGTGGTACGAAGAAGAGAGGAGGAAAGTAAGGAATGTTAACCTTTCTTCTCTCTCTCTATCTCGTAACACACTCTGTGTGTATGTGTATGTGTGCGTGATGTAGCTACTTGTACTGACTGTACTGTACTGTACTGTACTGTACTGTAGTGTAGCTCTAAAATGATGTAATTCATGATTTAAGTCATTCATTCTTATGTAATGGAATTGTTACTGTTGAGTGCCAGTGTAGTCTAGTAGGCATTAGTATCGTATCGTATCGTTTTGACCCGATACGATATCGATACCGGTATCGATCGGCAGCCACAAAAACCGATACGATACTAAAGTTTGCTTCAAAGACATTGAAGTCCACTTTACATTACATTACATTACATTGCATTACTTTACATGACGTTGTTGTATCTCCCTAAGACAATCAATGGTTAACATCAGCCATCATTCATGTCATGTATTGTCCTGTCTTGTGATTGAGGAGTGCACAGTGCATATCTACCACTGTAGTCTACTAACAACACACAGTGTGTGTGTGTGTGTGTTTGCTAGACTTCTTGTTATTAGACTATTGGGAAGTTAAAGTTGATAATCACTACTATATACTACAACACTAAATCAAATCAAATCAAACAGAACACACCAGACACAACCAGACAGAGAGACATGACATCACTGTGTGTGAGAGAGAGAGAGAGAGAGAAACAGACAGCAGGTATATATAGAGAAGAAGAGGGTAAGAGGGTAGATTTCATTTCATTCTCAGCCAGCAAGCTTCAGTCGTGGTATAGTAGCAGGTACTTTACTAGTCTGTTGTTGTTGTTGTTGTTGTTGTTGATGATGATGAGGTCTGCTGGCAGAGGAAGAGGTAGCAAAGGTGGCGTAGGAGACTTCACTTCCTCCATAGCTTGACCCGCTGTAGTCACTGGATGGCCCTCTCCTCACACTACCTCCTCCTCCTCCACCTCTACCACCACTCTGTATAGAGATCAACTTCTCTAACACTTGCTTCTTCTCATTTAGCAGATGCAACTAATACCATACAAGACAAGTCAATTAGAGGGTTAGGGTAGGAGGAGGAGGGTAAGGTAAGGTAAGGTAAGGTAGGGTAGCAGGAGGAGGAGGAGGAGGAGGAGGAGGAGGAGGAGGAGGAAAGGTATTACTTTACCTTTCGAATGTCTTCTCGAGGGTCATAAGGTTGACATTGTTGAAGTCTTTGATTCACTCGATCATGTTTCTCAAACTTCTTTGTGATATCAACATGGAATTGAATATCTTCTAACGTCTCTAGACCATAGAATCTACTAACAGCAGGTTGATACCTTGCATGTTGAAGATGATGACGATGATCTTCTCGTTGTTGTTGACGTCTTGCTGACAGAGACTGACCTGCTGCTGACGTCAGCTGCTGACCTGCTGCCTTCCTCTGCTCTAATAGCTGTAGATCACTTTGTAAGTTCTCGATCTTCGTCTTCTCAAGAGATCTCTCGTGCTCATATCGTTCTTCTAGACGGTGTACTTCTCTCTGTGAGGTGAGAGATGATAAGGTGTGAAGACGACGTTCTTCTCGTTGTTGGCATTCTCGAATTGTCTGAGCTAAGGCTTTCTTTTGATGAAGAATCACTTTGTCTTCCTCTCCTCCTGACATACTCTCTCAACCAAGTGATGATGATGATGCTACAGAACAGTGCCTTCTATATCACCAGATAGGAGCAAAGAACACTTTGGAATGAAACCGATGATTGAAACGCGTTGTTTAACTTAAGACAGTCTCACTGTCTTAATGACAATAGACTAAAGCATAGAATAGCGAATTAAATGTGGTGATAGATGATTATTACCTCTCATCATAGTATGGATTACTAGCTAAACTAGCATTTAGATTGGATATGACGATTGAGAAATGGGTAATAGATAATTTAGTAGTAATGTAGATAATATATAGTAGGTAAGGTAGGTGACGTACTGTACAATAGGTAACAGAGGTAACAGAGGTAAGAGAAGGATCATTCATGGAATGGTCCAATAGTCCAAGTCAACACTTCCTCCTCTTGTAGGATCTTCAAGAGGGCCAGGGAAAGGCAGTCTACGAGGGAGTATGAGTGACCCTTCTCTATACCAAGATCCATGCCATGGACCACGACGAGGTAGACCTGAGAATAGGCCCAGGCCATGAGAGCCTCTAATCCCTCGCCACTGAAGATAGAGCTGCTGGTAATGCCTTTTCTTAGCCTCCATGCTCTCCTCCAGGCTGCCTAGGACAGATGACCCTCCGAAGTCTATCCATACCACACACACACACACACACACACACACACACACAGAGACACAGACACACACATACACACACACACACCATTCATACACACACACACACCATTCATACACACACATACATACATACATACATACACACACACACACATACACACACACACACACCATTCATACACACACATACATACATACACACATACACACACACACACACCATTCATACACACACACCCACCATTCATACACACACACAAACACACACACACACCATACATACACATCATTCAAATCAATTCAAAATGCTATAGTCAGAGTGGAAGAGCAGGATAGGAAGTCACTCATCACTCACCTCTCTTCAACAAAGTGTCCCAGAGGGTTGAGCTGGTAGTCATAGTTGCTCTGATCTTCTTCGTAGAGGATGACAAGGAGAGAAGGTCTGCTATAGGGAGATAGATGAAGAGAGTGAGTAGAAGGTCTTCAGAGAGGTAGGACAGTGCTGGCAGTAGAGCCTGTGGGGCAGAGCACAGAGGATAGGCTAGAGAGGTCCTCAATAGAGACTTCAACCTCTCACTAGGAAGGTCATCCACTGTCACCTTGACTACCAAGGTCTTCACAGTATTCTCATCCTTATGATCAGAGGACTTCCTCTTAGCATAGACTATGACTTGGTCATGATCGATTACCACTAGGCGGAAGTGTAAGAGGGAAGACCTTGTTGTAGTGATAGTAGTAGCAGGAGGAGGAGGAGGAGGAGGGTGGTTGGTATATAGGAGGAGGTTAGGACTAGTCTCTGACGGGTCTCTATGATATCCACAAGCTGTGAAGACTTCATCAAGAGAAGACTTGATAGCTGAGAGAAGAAGATGATGATGATGACTGCTCATGATACTATATCTTTCATTTCTGAAAACTGAAAAACGAAGACAGCAGATAGCAAAGCGCTGAAGTCTAGATAGCTAATATCTGGAGATCTGGATCCCCGGAGTTCCGCAGAGCCAAGGCTGTTGTCTTCCCCTTTGACTGCTTTGCTTTGCTTTGACTGACTCAACTATCAATTGACTCTATCCCTGTTCAACTTATTGTGAATCATAATTATCATGGAGATAGAAGAAGATCCTGTTAGCACTGTGACAACTACAATTGATGAGAGCAGTAATGGAAAGACTTCATCGAATAAGAAAGACCTCTCAATAAGTGGTACGCCTTTCCCTTTCCCTTTCCCTCCCCCCTCTCACTCTCACTCTCACTCTCTGACTGACTTTGACTCACTATATCACTGTGACTGTGACCCCTGGACTGTGTCCCCCCCTTCCCCCTCCCCCCCCCCCCCCCCACCTACACTATACTAGACATTGCTAGTAACTTCTGTATATCACCAAAGGAGTGGAACTCAATCAACCTCGTCTCTTACAGAAGGCTATCCGTCAGAATTGTTCTATTCGCAGACATGTTGATCGTGACCAACTGCTCAAACTAGTTCATCGATACATCCCTTCTGATGCCCCTGTGCTCTCTACCATGCTGTCCTTCCTCGACAAACTCAAGCTATCCTCCTCCTCCGCCGCCGCCCCTACCCCTTCACCTGCTACTGAGGGAGAGGCCATGGAGTTAGAGGCTACCACTACTGGTAGTGCTAGTAGTGGCTCAGCTACTGTGTTGACAGTGTTACCCGAGGTAGAGATCTACCTCTTCACCTTGATCATCACTACCTTGTTGAGAGACCAGCACTACCTCGACGCTGCCTCAGCCTCTCAAGTGCTCATCCATCGCATTCGATCATTCAATCGTCGTTCTCTTGATGTCTTCTCTGCTAAAGCTTATTTCTACTTCTCTTTAGCACATGAACGACTAGAACAACAACTCTCTGTAGAGGGTAGAGGAGGAGAAGAAGACCAATTAGAGAAGATTCGTCCTTCTCTCTTAGCTCTCTATCGTACCGCTGCTGTACGACATGATGAGATGGGTCAGGCAGTCTTACTCAACTGTCTCTTACGTAACTACCTCTCTGCTAATCTTTATGAAGCTGCACATACTCTTTCATTACGTGCTAACTTCCCTGAACAAGCTTCTAATAATCAATACTGTCGTTACTTGTATTATATGGGTCGTATACAAGCTGTACAGTTAGATTATAGTGAAGCTTATCAACGTCTCACTATGGCAGCTCGTAAAGCACCTTCTCATGCTTTAGGCTTCACAAGACAAGTACAGAAACTAATTGTTCTCGTACAGTTGTTAATGGGAGATATTCCAGAGAGATCTCTCTTCAATACTGCAGAGTTACGAGTCTCCTTATCACCTTATCTTGCTCTCACTCAAGCAGTACGAACAGGAGATTTACTTGCTTTTCAACAAGTCATGGAAAGATATAAGACATTGTTTGAAGCAGATCATAACTTCACTCTGGTACAACGCTTAGGTCATAATGTGTTGAAGACAGGTCTGAGGAAGATCTCCTTGTCTTACTCTCGCATCTCTTTGGCTGAGATTGCGACTAAACTTCACTTAGCTAGTGCTACAGCTGCTGAGTATATCTGTGCTAAAGCTATTCGTGATGGTGTGATGGAGGCTCAGATTGATCATGCTAATGGATGGTTAACTTGTCAAGAAGTGATGGACATCTACTCTACAGAAGAACCACAGAAAGCCTTCCACAAGTAAGACATACCCTAACTGACGTAACTAACCTGTTGATGACGATGGTGATGATGGTGTTGGTGGTGGTTAATAGACGCATTGCCTTCTGTCTGGATGTGCATAATGAGGCTGTGAAGAGTATGCGCTACCCTCCTGAAGACTCTCACCCTAAGAAGAATGTTCTCTCTGGCTCTGGAGGGAATAAAGACCAGAACGATGACAAGACCATCGATGAGTTGTTGAAGGAGATGGAGGAGGACTTTGATGAATAGCTTTAAGGTCTTTACTGTCTTCTTCTTCTGAGTGAGGAGTGATTGATTACTGAAGATAGTCATCTTGTCTTGTCTTCCTTCATTTGATAAACAAAGTGTGTTCTTGCTAAGTTGATGAAATCTGATTTACAACCTATACTACACTACAATATTAGTAGCACAACCATTTACTGTATACTCATACAAACAATATGAGTAGTACTAGACAAGTTGTAGTTGATGAGTTGCTCTTTGAAACACTTGTCTTGTAGAGACTTTGCTTATCCTTTCTCTCGGCTACTTCTTGTGAGAGAGTATGAACAAGGCATTATCTTCGAGTAGGCAGCACATCTTAGACTAGTACTATAGACACTGTGCTGTTCCAGCAGTTTACATCACCAACACGAATAGCTATGTGATGAAGATTTTACCATACTTTGCCTGGTTTTACCTATCGCGCTATTTTACCTGATTTTTACCTGTTTTGCCTGTGGGACGGTTGACTCTCTTCTTAGTGTCATTCATTGTTGTCTTGACGATTCCGACACATCGAATGTTATCATGAAAGAAGACGATGATGACTTCTATCTAGAACAAAGACCTAGTATTAGTGGTGGAGGAGGAGGTGGAGAAGATTCTGCTCCCATGTCTCGTCGTTCTTCTCAAACCAATACTGAAGATGGCTTCTATGATGCTCATGAAGGAATAACAAGTAAGAAAGGTCGTAATAGTAGTCTAGGAACTAATGGCAGTGGTCATATGATCACTTTCTCTTCAGTCATGAAAACTGAAAATCCTCCACCTCCTTCTTCTTCCCAACGTGGTGGTGGTGGAAGTGGTGGTGGTGGTGTCTCTTCAGGATATGTCCAATTATCGAATTTAGCGGGTCTTTCAAGTCCCTCCTTGTCTTCCCAATTGTGTGGGGGTAAGGAGGGATCAATCGTCTCCTCTCTCTCTTCTCTCTCTGATGCAGTCGAGAGTCATCGAAAGCTCTCAGAAGATCATGAATCACTGATCTTTGAAGATGATTTCCCTGGTCCTACCCTTGTCACCATGTCTAGAGGTACTACTACAGGGGGTGGACCCTACCCTCCTCCTCCTCCTCCTCCTACCACCACCTCTACTACACCTCGTCTTGCCTATCCACGTCATCGCTCTGACTCGAACAACAATCGTGCTACCCCTTCTCCTCCTGCTGCTGCTACTACTACAAGTAGTTCTAAGAAGAAGAGCTATGGCTCACTACCTCGAGTAGTGACAGCAGAGGAAGAAGGCTTTGTCTTCAGACAAGTCTTCCACCCGGCCTTCCCTTCTCTCTTGAAGGTCAAAGTGACTGCTACAGAGCGTAACACAGTCTTTAGAGATCATCTTCACCTCCAGCAAGAGATTCGTCATCATCAAGGACCTATCTGGACCATGAAGTTCTCTCCTAATGGACTCTACTTGGCTACAGGAGGACAAGATGGTAAAGTCTTTATCTTTTGTGTTGCACAGAATGTTGAGATGACAACAACAGCAGGTGAGAAGAAGAGCTCAGGAGGAGGAGGAGGAGGTAGTGGTGGTGGTGGAGGAGGAGGAGGAGGAGGTGATTCTTCTGTAGCAGATGATAATCATAGCACAGGATCAAATGCATCAGATAGCACGACTTTCCTCCCTTTGAATGATCTCTCTGACCTAGTCGATCCTTCTAAACCTCAGACATTCATTCATTCCTTCTTAAACAATGAACCTTATCGAGTGCTAGAAGGTCACATAGCAGATGTCATTGATCTGTCCTGGTCGAAGTCTTGTTTCATTCTTTCTGCTTCAGTTGATAAGACAATTCGATTATGGCATGTTAGTCGTAATGATTGTTTACAATATTTCCGTCATCCAGATATTGTCACTGCAGTTGAGTTTCATCCTTTACATGATCGGTACGTTAACATCATAATGAGTATAACAACCATAAGCATAACAACCATCATGACCATAATCATCATCATCAGCATGATGATACTGATGATGATAGTGATATTGGTGATGTAACACTGACACCAGTACTAAGACTAACACTAATGTTAACTGTTGTTGTGTATACATTGTATGGTATTATATTGTATTGTGTTGTATGTGTCATTAGGTATTTCATCTCAGGCTGCTTTGATCGTAAGTTAAGAGTGTGGGATATCATTCCTGATGGCACTGTGAGGGAATGGTTGCAAGCCTCAGACACTGTAAGTTACATTACATTACATCTCTGCTATTGACAACATGCTAGATGATCATTAGATGATGATGACTGTGTGTGTGTGTGTGTGTGTGTGTGTGTGTGTGTGTGTGTGTGTGTGTGGTAGATTACAGCAGTAGGGTTTACCCCCGATGGAGGAACTGCTGTAGCAGGTCTAATTCAAGGACAGATTAGCTTCTTTGAATACGATCCTCTACGATACAAGACTCAAATTGAGTGTAAGAATCATGCTGGCCGTTATAAAAGAGGTACTAAGGTAACAGGTTTGGTCTTCTTACCAACAAAAGGAAACAAACATAACAGTGCTAGTAGTCGTCCTCTCAGTCTTCAACGTGGTGCTACTAACATCAACAATCCACGGAATAGCTTCCCTCGTAACAATGGTGCTACGATCACTAGTAGTGAAGGAGGGATATCTCTGGGGGAAGGTATTGGAGGAGGGAGTAGTGGTAGTGGAGGAGTAGGAGGAGGAGGTTTCTCTTCTGCTCTTTCTTCTAACCGCCCCATTATGCTTGTTACCACGAATGATAATCGTCTTCGTCTCTGTCGTCTGGATGATTATTCATGTGTGGGTAAATGTAAAGGAGGTTTGAAGAATAAGATGATGCAGATTCGTGCTACTTTCAGTGAGGATGGACGATTCATAATCTGTGGATCTGATACAGGCACTGTGCATATCTGGCAGACTAGACCCTTTGGAGACTATGACCATGCAGTAGGAGCAGGAAGTATGTTTGGTCTCTTTGGTGATGGCATGGGAAGGAATTCATGTACTGAAAGTTGGGAGAATACCTCTGGTGGTGGGGCTACTGGTGGAGGTGGTGGAGGAGGAGGAGGTGCTATTGCAACTACCGCGGCCATCTTTGCTCCTCTTGATGCTGTCCATTCCTTCTTACAAGCTCAATATGACTACTTGGATGCAGCACAGAATGTTGGTGAAGGTCTAGTACCAGGTCTAGGGTTAGGAGCAGGAGGAGGGCTGGACGAGGGAGACCTTTGTAGTCGAGTGATCGTTACAGCTGATGCTGAAGGAGTATTGCGAGTCTACTGTCGAGCCTTGCCGATCACTGCCTATTAGCTGCTTGCCTTGTTCACCAATGCCTTGTCTTGGAATGCTGCTGATAATATTACTAGAGTTTGATGACTGTGAAGGGTATTCCTCGTCATCGTCATCATCATCTGCTCTTTGTTGTTGTTCATCTTCTACCTCTTCTTCTTCGTCTGCTTGTGTTGTGTAGTCTACTGTACTATACTTTACTGTAGTCTACTGTTCTACTGTAGCATGTAGTTTGTTTTTTGCCTCTTTGTTGTTCTCTTGTTGCATGCCCTCCTCACTTCACTTCTTCTCACTTCTTTGTCATTGTTACCACTGTAGCTACCTCCCTCCCTTCGCCTCACCACTCTGTCATCATACTAGTGTAGTCTAGTGTAGTCTACAAGACAGATGATGATGATGATGATGATGATGATGGCCACACAGAATGTCATCATACAATCTGCAAAGAGATCTGTAATTGTGATTGTGCACGTCGTAACAACAGCATGTTATGTTATACTAGTTGTAGTTGTAGTTGTAGTAGTAGTGTGCTATATCTCACTGTTAGTTTGATCTACAACAAAATACACTTTCTAGGGACTTAGAAGAAGGAAGGAGGAGCAGGAGGAGGAGGAGGCGGAAGAGAAGGCATCTCCACAGGTGCCATAGGAGGAGGAGGAGGAGGCAAGCCAGGAGTCACGGATAATGAGTGATTAGCATTCATTCCGTTGACTTGGGGCATCCCCATGGATCCATAGGCCATCATGGGGACAGGAGCAGCAGGAGGCATGCCCATCATCATTGATGGACCACCCCCCATGGTAGACATATATTGAGCAGGTGCAGAGGATGGAGGATACATTGAATTGCCAGCCATAGCACCAGGGACATGATAGCCTCCCATTCCCAGAGGACCCGCAGGATAGGCTGTCTGACCAGGGTAGCCTCCTTGAAGAGGATAGCTTTGTGCCTGACCACCATAGAACTGTTGCTGTTGCTGCTGCTGCGATGGATGATAGCCTGCTGTCATAGGAGGCATAGACGCAGGAGCAGGAGCAAAAGTAGGACCAGCAGTAGCACTAGCAGGGAAGGAAGGACCGGGAGGATAGAGAGCCGTTGGGTCCATCAACAGCGAGACAGAAGAGGAGGTACCAGAAGAGGAGGAAGGCACGTGATGTGTTGGACCTTGCAGTCCCAGGAGATCCATTGCGGGAGGGTAGGCACCAGGAGGAGGAGTATTATTACCCACTCCCCCCATGGCACTATTGTTATTACCTCCCATAGCTACTGCAGGTCCACCACCACCCCCACCACCACCTCCTCCTCCTAATACCTGCTGCTGTAGCTTCTTTAAAATCTCCTGTTGCTCAGCAAGTTGCTTCTCTAATTCAGCCTGTCTCTGTAAGGCTGGTAAGTAGTCAGCTGGGGGTAAGGTAGTGCTAGTAGTAGACGAAGAAGGAGAAGGAGTATCAAAAGCAAGATCTAACAAACTAGGTGCTAATGCATCACGTGTTCGTTGACTATTTCCCTGTGTCACTCGTCCTCTTTGATCATTGGGGTTATCAAAGTATCTATCAGGTCTACCTTCATACATGCCTGGTACAGCCTGTAGGCTATAGCCAGCACCCACAGAGGTAGTTAGACCTTGTCCAAATGAAATGGTCTGTCCTCCTGCAGGATTATTCTCATCTACCACAAGAGGTTTATTACCAACAGGAATTAACAATTCATGAGTACCACCACGTGCTTCTAATCGAGCTTGTCGGATGTTATTATCTTGCATGAGAATGTCTGTTAGTAGGGTAGCAGTAGCTCGAACAGGAGCACCATAGTCAGTCCCTCCACCAGAGAATAACAATCTCTTCTTCACTACTAAGGCACTATTATAAGAACGAAGTGGATAGACGAACTTACATAAGTTAATCGCCTTATCTACTGCTAATTCAGAACCATAGAGTAGTAAAGTATGAAGAAGAAGAAGAGCTTTATAGATGGTCTTCCAATGATTCTCTTCAGGTGAGATCGCCTTCTCTACTAAGTTAAAGATAGCCTGACAAGAACGAGCATTATACGTCATAGCAGCTAGATTATTTAATCGTTGATCACCCATCAGAATATCATTCTCATTAAAGAGTAAGTTAGCACATGATCGTTCTTCTTCTGATCCTTGTGCATTACTCATTTGACGAGCAAAGAAAGTCTTCCAATCTGATGACATAATAATGACTGACTGCTCACAATGACAATGACAATCACTATCTTATAGATGCTATTATACTAACAGAGAATTCACTTACTACTACGACTACTACCTTCTGCGGAAGTCTTTTTTCAGTTCACCAAAGGGTATCTTCAGTTCTGTTCAGCCCAGCTCATCAAGAAGAAGAAGACCTGGATGGGTAAAAATTTGGGGTAAAACAGGTTTTACCTATTTTACCTGGTTTTCCCTCTCCCTCTAAGCTGCTCCATTCGTTGCTCTGTGAGGGTTTGAGGCATAAAGAATCTCAACACTTCGATCAAAAAATGTCCGTCGCTTTCTGGTCCACTAAGCTCACTGCTAACAAGCCTGTTAAGGTTCAACCTCCTGAAGGATATATTTTGAATATCCAACAGGCTGTCTTGGTTGATGGAAAGGATAAGGTCGCCTACCGTGTGAAGGTTGACACTGTTGCCATCGAAGGCGAGCCTTTGGATGCTGTTATTGCTGTCCTTCGCAGTGGTGTCCATGACCAGAGCCCACTCAACTTGGTCTTTGGTTATGATGTGGAGACCACCTTCACTGTGTTGGGTGACAATGCCGGCGCTGTCTACCTCTCTGGTGAGCACCTAGCTTCAACTACCCCCTCCCCTCCCCTCACCCCCTTTGACGTCATCTGACATATCTGCTTATGCTATATAGGATACTTCCAGCCTGGTCCTGAGGATGACGAGGAAGGAGAGGATGATGAGGACATGTATGGAAACTTCGATGAGGAGGATGACGAAGACGATGAGGATGACGAAGATGAGGAGCCTCGCGTGGTGGAGTTAGACGAGAAGCCTAAGGCTGCCGTCAAGAACGCACCTGCTGCTGCCGCTGCTAAGAAGGCTCCTGCCAAGAAGGAGGAGAGCGAGGATGAGGTAAGCGTGGTCTGATATGATCCCTTGCTACTGTAGTGCCTGCCGTTGATTGATTGGTGGTGATCTATTATCCTCTAGCACATTACTCTGTCCTTCCTCAAGGTTTCTTTCTCTTGTTTGACGATGTTGTTGTCTTCTGCCTCCAATGGTATTTGTTTGCTTTTGTTAGAAGATGGTCGATGAGGATGACGACGATGAGGATGATGAGGACGACGACGAGGATGACGAAGACGACGATGAGGAGGATCTCCCTCCCAAGAAGGCTGTCAAGGTCGATCCTAAGCAACAGGGCAAGCCTCAGCAGGGCAAGAACCAGCCTGCTGCCAAGCCTCAGCAGCCTCAGGCCAAGACCCCTCAGAAGCAGGGCAACCAGCAACAGGGTAACAAGGGACCTCAGAGCAACCAGAAGCCCCAGCAGAACAACAACAAGACTCCCAACAAGCCTCAGCAGGGCAAGCCTGCCAACCCTCCCAAGAGCGGTGATAAGCGCAAGCGAGAGTAAATCAAATCTTTTAGTATGAAATCTAAATAGGATTATTGTTTCTCTTCTTGTCGGTTGTGTAAAGACTGAATCATAGGGCCCTCTTCATCTTTGTCGTTTACAAAGTACATTTGTTTCATTTCATACAGGACAAATGGTGTATACAGTAGTAAAGAAGCTTTAAATAGATAGGTCAGGATTAGCATGAGATTGAAGAGTGAACAACAAATACCTTTTATCGCGATGTTTGATTGTTGTTATTTTTCTTTCTATCTAGGATTGGGTTTCCCACGCTTCAAGCTGAGCACTCTCTACCTGGGGATAATGCTCATCTTTTTCTTCTGCCCAAGATTTTGCCCACCCACCGGAACTCCCTGTTTCGGACGCGTTTCTGTAAAGTTAAAGGGATATAAAGCGCGTTTCATCCATCGGGGTGCTTGGATTTTTTTGTTGATGGGATTTGCAATTTTAAGCACTTTAAAGCTTTTTCCAGCGGTGAATGGATTTCATTTGATTAAGAAATCCGCTCAAAACTATTGCGTATGAGGAATCAACTGATCTGCTGTATGCGCGGTTGTTTCTGACAAGGTCAGAAGTACTACGGACCAGCCCACGAGTACCTACTCTACTCATTTTGTCGTTTACAAAACACATTTGTTTCATTTCAGTTCATACATGGGAATATAAGGAAACCAAGTGATGTATACAGTAGTAAAGAAGGCAGTAGCTACTTTTAATAGATAGGTCGGGATTAGCATGAGATGGGTTGGGAGTATTATGATGAGGTTGAACAATCACAAAGGAGTAACTCATGGAAAACAGACTCCATTACTGTATACTTAGTCTATTTTTGAATGGTCCCTTTGTCCTTGCAGTCATTAGGTCCAAACATTACCCATTTCTTTTGTAAATCATGTTGTTTAGCGAAATCTGTCTCTCGATACCCTTTCAATGGTGTTACACGAGGGATTATACGATATTCAACCTTTTCCCCTTGAAATAGACCATCAGCAATTTGCTTCTCTTCATTAGCATTTAAGATCTTCTTAATGCGTACTTTACCATCTGATGTAGGGGTAGGATAGAGAATGACAGGTTGTTTGAACCAATCATGTACTTTATCTTGATCAAAGAACAAGTTTTCACCATGTTTGGAGAAGTAGTTCCAAGCATCATACATGTCAGCAGCATGTTTGGAAGGGTCATGGAAAGGAGTCTTTTCATTCTACAAGCAAGACAGCCCATCAACAAGGAGGGTAATGATGATGAAGGATATAAGGGGATTTAAGAGGATATTCTTACCACATCACCACATCCCACCACAAGCTTCTGATTGTATCTCACAGAAGCAGGCCATTTCTCAGGTTTATCACAGAGATCATCACGTTCATGACGAATACCATGAACTACCATTTGATTAGGACGGAAGACTTGCTCTCCTATTATGGACAATAATGATAGAAGAGGATAAGAACAATGAATATGAATATGATGATGAAGAAGAGAGAACGGAATAGGAATAAGATATCATTTCAGTTTTTTAAAATGTGAAAAAAAGATATCATTCAATGGAAGACGAAGTCAATCAGAGGAAAAGTGAAAAAAAAAACAAGATACGATTCTTCATTATTCAGTTTTCTACTAGTAGTAGACCGTCATCGAATCTTCTCAAGATTCACTGACAGTCAGTCACTCACCTTGATGGGCAGGATTGATCTCCACCCCTGGCATATAAATATGATTCAATTCCATTAGCCACACAAAGGTACCAATACCCACATCTTGACTAATCACAAAGCTATTACAAGTATCACGTAATCCATAATTCTTGCTTGGGAAAGCAACTCTTTCTAAGGCTAATTTGTTTAATACCATAGGTTGATACCATCCCACTGTGAAAATATCAGAACATCCTTTAATATGCCAAACACCACCATTGTGTTGTTGATCTAAAGTATTCGGATTAGCAACAAGAGGAAGTTCCGAAGAGATTCCAGAGTTATCCAATGCTGACAACCAGCGCATGACTTGGTCAGGACGGAAGAAGGAATCATCATCACCTTCCACCAAATATTTAATCGAATCAAATAATTTCTTATTTTCATTTGTGGCGAAATTAAGAAGTTCATCGACTTTACAACAAATACCATTGGCATTATAATATTCATTGGTACAAGCACGCGTTAATAGATAATTGGGTTCATTACGACAAGAGAAGGTTGTAAAAGAAGGGAATTCTTCAATTGAACAATGTCGTAGAGCATAACGAATCAAGAAATTATCTATATTTCATATCATCAATATCATCATATCATCATCATGAGAGTGAGAGATTCATTGGGAGGGAGAGGTCCTTACCTTCCACGACAACCCATACATTAGCAAAGTATCGCATCCAAGTTCGTGCACTTGGAATAATACTAAGAGAAGGAATTGTTATTAATATTGACCAGGCCAGCAGGCTATTTTTTGAGGAAAGGCAAACGAACTTACCGATCCCACATGAAGTGTTCCTCTCCAGCAGTGGAAGAAGTAATAAAGACAGCGACCTCAGTATTATTGAGACCATTGACTTGCTCTAAGGTCTTCCATGCTCGACCATGGTGGTCACCATGCAATGCCGTGGCTTGCTGTAGTCGACGACGAGAGGCTAAGTAAGCCTTGTATTTGGTCTCAATTTGAACATCGGTATAATTCCCTGGGTAGACAGCAGAAGCCAATATAGCAGATATGAAGCAAGAGAAGATGACTATATGGCGGAACATGATGATAATAGGAGATGATAATAGGAGATGTAGGAGAAATCTATTCCAAGCGCAACTCCGAACTGCTGATATCTGACAAAGCCATTGTAAGGAATTACATTATAGTTGTAGAATCTCAGAATGTTCTGCCTGCTGCACCTGCTTCTTCTTTCTTTTCTAGCTTGTTTTCAGAGAAGTGCTTCATTTTGTCTTGCAAAATAACCTTCAGATGATTACCATCATAACCATAAATTACAAATGTTCTTTCAACCTACCTCTCACACAGTAGACTGATGTGAGTGTTATAATGTAGACTACCAAAATACGATATCCGGATAAAGTCAAAGGATTTGATGCTTACAACTGGTAGAGAATGGCGATCATGATAGATAAAACAAGAACAAAACTTGACATAAAGTTAGATGATTAACTGAAGAAGTTACTGTAGCTAACTACTATCAACCAGCTAAAGCTTCCATTCTTTCAACATTTCATTCTTCCATTCTTCATATCGATTTGCACTAACCTGTTCTCGTACAGTAGTAAACGCATGCAGCAGTTGCCATTGATTGTGTTGATACAACAATACCTCTCCTAACAACTCTCGACTGCGCAAGAGATGATGGATATATGCACGTGTATGTGAGGTGCAACTAGCACAACCACAATGAGGTACTAAAGGACTACCATCTCGCTCATAGCGCTTGTCCCAGAGATTCATGGTGAAAGCTTCAACACCTTGAGAGACTTCCGAGCGAACCTTCTTATTGCCTAAATCTTCTTCTCCTGACTCATCAGCACGAGGTCTCTTACGTCCTGATTCAGACTCTGAGGTCTCATCATGATCAGTTGATTCAGCAGCAGAAGCAGAAGAGGAAGAAGCTGAGACAACTGCCTTAGTATTGACTAAGATCTGTTCAGGAGGTCTTAGAGTGAATGCCCTTCCTTGTAATGTCAATCTCAAGGGATAAACAGAATAAATGACATCTGCTCCATTAGAGATATCATCTAACACCTGTATACCATACATTACATAACACATTACATATACACCAGTAGTAGTGGATTAGTCAAGATGGTATACCCCCTCCTCCATCAACAAAGAAGAGGAAGAAGTCCACCTACATCAACAAAGGTCTGCTTCACTTCTTCTACCACCTTGGCTTGTTGTTGCTGTTGTTGTTGTGATCGAGCAGTTTTCTTAAAGGTTGCCTTAGGAGGCTGCTGCTGACTGCTACCACTACCTCCTCCTCCTCCTTCCTCCTCACCACCTGTACTACCTGATGATTCCGCATGACGAAGAGCTTGTTGAGAAGACTGCAAGACTAGGATAGGCATAGACTCTCCAACGAGTTGGCGAAGTCTTCTCAGCTGCTCTGCTCTCTCAGCTGGAGTGACTTTGTTGTCGAGATACAGTCCTCCAGCCACCACACCTTGCACTCCTTCAGCTTTCCAGGCTTCCACCTCTTCTTTATTAGGTAAAGCAACTGCTAATAGAGCAGGAGAAGAGGTAATGGAGGAGGAAGAAGGGTCTTTGTCTTTCTTCAAGGCTTGGACCACATGACTTCGCCAGGAGCGAGTGCGATCAAATGCCTTATTCAACCTCTTGGGGCCTTCATCACTGCTAACCTATCAATCAGATAGAGAAGGTACACGATACATCTCATCAGTCTCAGGGATAGATGGTATGATATGCTATATAGTAGTGTAGTATAGTATGGTACAGTATATACTACTAGTAGTAGTATATAACAGTACAGTATAGTTGATATGATATACTATCTAATAGTGTAGTATAGTATGGTACAGTATATACTACTAGTAGTGTAGTATGGTATGGTACAGTATATACTACTAGTAGTGGTATATAACAGTACAGTATAGTTGATATGATATACTATCTAATAGTGTAGTATAGTATGGTACAGTATAAACTACTAGTAGTGTAGTATGGTATGGTACAGTATATACTACTAGTAGTGGTATATAACAGTACAGTATAGTATGATATGATATGCTATATAGTAGTGTAGTATGGTATGGTACAGTATATACTACCAGTGGTGGTATATAACAGTACAGTATAGTATGATATGATATGCTATCTAGTAGTGTAGTATAGTATGGTACAGTATATACTACTAGTGGTAGTATATAACAGTACAGTATAGTTGATATGATATACTATCTAGTAGTGTAGTATAACGTGGTATATAGTATATGGTAGTGTAGTATATAACAGTACAGTATAGTTGATATGATATACTATCTAGTAGTGTAGTATAACATGGTATATAGTATATGGTAGTGTAGTATATAATATGGTAAGGTATGATATGGTAACTACACAGTAATGTACTAGACTACAGTAGTCTAACTCTCACCTCATCAGCGAACGCAATGACTGCAGCTGGTTGATCAATCTCTATCCGCTCAATATACTGCTTCACGCTAACATGCTTTCTACCTGACTTCGTGTCTAGAAAGAGACCTTCACTATTAGCATTAACTGCCTTGCCATTACTGCCTCGATAAGACAGCAGATAGGTCACACGGTCATTCTGACTGCAGAGCTGACGCAGAGGACTCTTACCAAAGTCCTTATGCACTACATCAGCGATGTCTACTAGACCTAGTAGAGGCTGATCGTCTAGGTTAGTCTGCAGGTCAATAGGACTGTAAAGTAATTGTCCCATGTAAGTGGGTAAGACTAGACAAGGTGTTTGGAACTTCTCTAGAAAGATTTTCGAGGAAATAACTTTCTTCTCCTAGAGTAGAAAAGAAAAGAGAAGACGACGTTAGTAGGGAAGGATGAAAGAGGTGATGAAGTCTTACTGTTGTCATGGTCTTCTCTTTCTTTTGTTTTCAACCATTCCTCACAGATTGCTTGAGGCCTTCCACATGGATTCCACGTGGAATTGGAACATGTGTGTGGGAACAGTTTAAGTTTACTTTCGTGGAATACCTGCTGGAATACCCGCGGAATAGTCATATTCCACGCAAACACTTCAAAGTTTTCGTTGTTTTGGGCAGTTTTTCTCGTAGTCTGTGTATTTTGGCAAAAATAATATTACACTTTGATTTGAAATTAAAAATAGAATTCTCTTTCTGAATCTGTGCTCAAAGTCAGTCACTTGAATCGTGGAGATATCAGCAGAGACTAAGTTGTTTCATATTGTTAGGCTTTGTGACATGTTCATATTCTCCTTGATTTTGCGATAGATTCTGTGATTCCTTCATAGTAGTTCTCAATTCCAACCATCATCATCATCATCATCATCATCATTATCATCGTCGTCATCATCATCCTTATCTTCTTGACTATCATAGCTTCTTCTTCCTTATCTTCTCCCTCAGAAGTGCTTTAATGTCTTCTGTCTTAGCAACATCAAGAGCAGTCTGTCCATTCTGAACCAACAGACATAAGACATCAGACAGAGAGTATAAGATGGTTGGGGTCGATAACAACAAACTCTTTCAAGATAGTAACAGGGGGCACTATTATCATCTTGCTCACAACATACTACCATATAAAAAATATAACAGTGACATAATAACCTAATCACTCTAATGATAATAATAAGCATATGTGACTTGATCACCCTATCACTAACCTCTCATACATACACACACAATACACCATCCACGACGAAAATAACAGACAGAGTCTGAGATATACTACTAGTACTACTCATTCTACCACATGCATAATAGTCTAACACCCATATATACTAGACCACACCAACATTTTCCACAACCATAATTACTGGTATGATACAAGCCAAACTAGCACTGCACACAGCGAAGCTTACTTTGTTAGTCTTGTTTAAATCCACCTTCTGATAATCCAACAATACCTTCACTACTTCAACCTTACCCTGCGAGAATGCATAATGTAAGGCCGTATTATCTCCATTCTAGGCAAACACAGTCCCAAACATTAGAATGGACATTCTATAGCGATAACAACATTCTACAGATACTCATACTCAATAATACCATCACCCTACTACACCAACATCTTCTAACATACAACACATCATTACTGGGTGATAGACTATACTATAGTACTCAGCTACCATATAGGTCTAATAAGCTTGTACTACAGACAGCCACACATACCTTGTCGGCCACGTTTACGTCCACTCGCTCATCAGCCAATAAGGCTTTAACCACTTCAACATGACCAACAAAGCACGCATTGCAAAAAGGAGTCTTTCCCAACTAGATAAATACAGTCACAACTATTGGTATAAGTGTATTATTAATGACAATGACATCAATGCTATTCTACAGATACTCATACTCAATAACACCTTCACCAATTTTATAATTCCTACTACACCAACTACATCTTCTAACATACAACACGTCATTACTCTGCTAAGTTATATATGACAATCATCATACAAACTGATACTATAGACAGCCGCACTTACATTATCAGTCTTGTTTAGGTCCACCCGTCCATCGGACAATAGGACTTTCACAACGTCTACATGACCTTCTTGGCAAGCATTAAAGAAGGGAGTCTTTCCCCACTACACAAACATAGTCACAAGCATCAGAATAAATGCTCCCCAGCAAAATACCATTCTACATATACTACTCATTCATCTACTACTACACTACTCTAACAACACATCATTACTCTGACAGACCATACTAGACTAGACAACAACAATACAAGTTGACACTACTACACATGGTCATACTTACATTATCAGCCTCGTTTGCAAGTACCCGCTGATCAGCCAGTAATACCTTCACCACGTCTACATGCCCATACCAACCGGCGTGATGCAAGGGTGTAGCTCCATTCTAGTTAAAGCCAGTATCCCATAACAATAAAGACATAACAATAACAATAAAGTACAACTCTACGACAACTCTTTCACAATAACATCTTCACCAACTTAATACCTAGACTACTACACCAGCATCGTTTAACATCATTACCCTGCTTTGTGTGACAAATATCATTCAAACTGATACTATAGACAGCCGTACTTACATTATAAGCCCTGTTTACATCCGCTCGCCCATCGAACAATAGGACTTTCACCACGTCAACATGACCCTCTCGGCAAGCATTATAGAAGGGAGTCCTTCCCAACTAGGTAAACACAGTCAAAAACGTTAGAAGAATAAATGCGCTGTAGCAATCAGCACCATTCTACAACTACTCATACCAAACACAAAACAACCCATTGTTACACTGTTATAATATACAGTATTAGCCAGGTATCATACAAACTGGTACCACAAATACGTAGCCAACTTTACCTTGTCGGTCAAGTTTACATCGACCTGCCGACCAGCCAATAATACCTTCGTAACTTCAACATGACCATGCCGGGCAGCATAATGCAAAGGAGTAGCTCCATTCTAGACACAGTCACAAACATTATACCGATATAATGTAATATTTTAACATGCAACCTGGTAGCCTAGCCTACTCTGTGGTGCCACATATAACAATTCAAAAACACACTGACCATATATTCGCCGTTAATCACCATTCACAATATACAACATTATAACTATTTCTGATCATGACCAATCATAGTAAAAGCATGCACTGCTTAGACATCACCATTAGTAACAGTTGGGTTTTTTGTGTGCTCACCGTACTATCTACTGTATTGACGTCGATTGCTCGATGAAGTAACAACAACTTCGCCATCTCCACGTTACCCTTCACAGCTGCCACATGCAAAGCTGTAATATCCTACAAACCATTAGTAGACATTCACCATATCATACCATCTCTATTAGAATGCACAGCAACATAGTTGAGCTATACACAGACATCTCTCCCGCCTACATCATAACAACTACAATACAATAGCAAGCATCATCATCCTAGCTAACAGACTTAGTTAGCTAGAGTACACTGTTCTCCCTCATGACACCACCTTCTACACACTATAGCAACCAGCAGCCTATAATCAGTACTTTACCTTGAATTCTATACCATCTACAGTCATTGTGAAGTGATGGTGGATTAGTGATACAGGGAGTTCATGAATTGCATGGCAAGCCCCCAAAACTCTCAAAACATCGTCTGACGTAACCACTTGCAGCCAATGATCGGAGCAGTATTGAAGTAGTGAAGGGATTGTGCTTTCAAGGAGGTTGGCCAAATAAACTCGTTTGGCTTCTTCCACCTTGTAAGGGATATCATCCACAAGATCATAGAGCACCTCCTCTACCTCAGCACGACTTCTCTCTTCCTCTATCCTTCTCTCTTCTTCAGTTTTTCTATTTTCTTCTTCAGTATCTGTCTTCTTCAAGCTCGACAGGATCTTTTCCGTCCCCTCCACCAAGAAGGAAAATATAATATGAAATAATTTTAGAATGAGGTAGATGAGATAAATTACAAGTCTGAGCTCAGCTTGTAGTTCTTCTATGAAAGCATTCAGTAGCCATAGAAGCATGGTGATGATATTCTTCTGTCTTTCTGTTGTGAGAGTGGACTTGTCTTTTGATTGTGACGCGAGACAAGGGAGAGCACACACACTCTGCACCCGCTTCCCCGCCAAACAGCAATTTCCACGCCAAATAGTAACTCCCACGCCAAATAGTAATTTTGTCCGCCAAATTTGATTCACAGCGGTTCTCCAAAACGGTTTATAAATTCCAAACGTGAAATGAGAGAAATTAATTCTTTTGACAATCGTGGGTGTTGATTCCTGCGCTGTTGGTGGTAGAATTGTTTCAACACATACAAGAGCTAAGAAGTGGTCCAGTCTAGCGGGATTTATCGAGTCATGAGTTCATAACAAAAGAAAAGAAAGCAATGATACAGTAAAGATGATAGGAAGTGCTGATCGTAAAGGGAAGAGGGTTTCTTCAGAAACTCTGTCAATCTGATACAATGTGGACACCGCAAAAACGCAGACAAAATCAAAATATCTTCGAAATCAAATTCTCTGCATCTTGGAGCCCTTGGACCGACTCACTCGTTTCGGTGACCTGAACAAGATACTGAGGACATCCAAAAGCGAATCGCTCAGATGTGGAGAGCCAGTGGGATTTCTACGGATCAGTTTTATGAGGTCCATGGTTAAAAGAAAGGCACCTTTGGGGGATAGAACAGACAGAACGGAGAAGTGTAAGAAACGACAATCGATCAATTTTGTGAAAGAGACTGTCTTCCTCCTCTCTTCGATGGCAAGGCAACTCTGGAACGTTTAATCGATCTTGGAAAGACCCCAGTATCCAATCTTATGGGTGGTACTTCTCTTGACTTCCGTAACCTTCCACTTCAAAGCACATCCCAGTGTTATGCGCTGACTGGTAAAGTAGTCATAGGAGTGGAAGTGGAAGTAGTCTAGCAGCAGTGATTGCTTAGACTCTGTAGTGTTACTGTATGTTAGGAGGAGGATGCTTCCTTCATTAGTCCATCAGATAGACTAGATTACACTAACTGGTTCTCAATTCCATGCGATCATCATGTATTGTTATCTCCTTGACTATCATAGCTTCTTCTTCGTTCATCATGTCCTATCAATGTTAGCAGCAATCAACCTCTTCTTCCCTATATTGCTCCCTTGGCCCTCAGAAGTGCTGTAATCTCTGCAGTCGAAGTATAAGCCAGAGCAGTTCTTCCATACTAACTCATCAACAACCACAAGATACAAGACAACATAAGACAGAGAGTATGACAAGGTTAGAGTCAATAACAACAACACACTCTGTCAACATAACTACCACTGCCACTA